>BGPR01033023.1:0-17194 GCA_013235015.1 Araneus ventricosus | reverse complement strand
AAGCCTCCCCGTCATTTTTTTGTTCGGTAATCGATCTCTATCTTCACCGTGTTTATTCTAAGAAAGCAATGATTAATAATACAAGAAGTCTTGGTAAATGCATATGTTAAAAACATAACTAATGTCTTATTTTAGAAATAAAAGGTAACAACAGAAGTTGCAAAAACAATTTTAATAATCGGAAAAGAGTCACACGCGCAAAGTGTGAACTTACGCTTTAAACATCAGCGGCTGTTTGAAAAAGATAGCCTCCCGTCATTTTTGTTTGGTAATCGATCTCTATGTTCACCGTGTTTATTCTAAGAAAACAATGATTAATAATACAAGAAGTATTAAATTTTGACAAAAGGCCTTTCATTTGCTAAGTATATTCTAAGACATCACTGATGATTAATACGATAAAAATAATTTTAAAATGGTAATGGAATGCGAAAAATAAATTGTCCGCTATATGATTTATGAAACTTTTAATTGAATTATAAAACAGAAAGGCCCTGATATAATGTGTCTAGTGATATTCTTGTCTTTTTTGGGAAAAAAACCCCTGAACATATTTGTATACTTAATATTTAAAAAAATAAGCTTTCAGTATATTGCTTAAAATATTGCGCCGTTGTAAGTAAATTATTTCTTACCGAGCTTCACACTGCATTTCGTTATTACGGTGGAGGTCTCAATTAATTCTGATAGGTTTTCTATAAAGTGACTCATATTATTAACGGTTGATCTATCATGTTGAATAGTTTATGACTTAGAAAGGATATAAAAAAATATGTATTTGCTTGCTTTCGAACAAATTCAAAATAAGGATTGACAGCTTTAGTTTAAATTCTTTGAGGAAACTATGACTCGGCAAATAAAATTATATTGTCTTATTTATTTACAATTATTTATTTTGGATTTTATGCAAGCTTTCTAATATTTATAGTGTTTTGTCGATTAAAATAATTCTTTTTAATGCATAAAATGCTGGATTTTTTTTACTCTAATGTTGAGTGTCCTAAAATTATGATTTCGAGCTTTTATTATAAAATATGAAAGGAGATTATAGAAAGTTAAGCATTTCCAAATTACTTTAGAACTTCAATTGAACTTTGAGATTGGAAAAAGAAAGACTCTCCAAAAAGAATTTAATGTTTATTACAGCTTATGTTCGGGATAATTTTATTCTGTAATATCTTTTTAAAATATCAAGTGTTAAATTATTAATGATTTGCTTGCGAGCATGTTTATCATTTCAATTCTCAGGTATATTACATCAATAATAATTTCTACTGAAAACTAGGATCTTATCGATGTTTGTCTTTTAACTAATGGGAAAAATTTTCTATATAATGTGAACATGAAGAATCAGCTAACAATCGAATAAGCACGTAAAATAAACATACATACTTCATCTCTACTGATAATAAAGGAGTGTGTGTGTGTGTGCGTGCGTGTGTGTGTGTGTGTGTGTGTATGTGCGTATGCATGTGTGTGTTGGCGCTCTACTGGGCAGACCGCCGGACCTAGACCTAAGGTATTTGGCATAACATGCTTTGAAGGGTGGGAGTGTGCAACTCAGTGCCACTTTTATAATCTTTAAATAGAAATTTGATTAATTCCATTGTAAGCAAAATTTTGGCATTTTTTTTATGATTACTTATTAAATTACTACGCCGCACAAATGATTTTTGTACCATCTAAAATTTCAAAACAAATTATTATTCGATGATGAAAATTTAAAATGAAAAATTAAATTCGATGATATTAATTAAGATGTTGCAATATTTGTTTTCTTTAATTTTTAATAATGCTTAAAAATATTTTTTGCATAATTTACAGCAATGCTTTTCATTTTGCGATGAAATTCAAAACCATTATCATTGTTAAAACAAATATTTATTTGCATGTTTCATTTGCCCGATGAGATGCGTTGGAGGGTATGTTTCAAGCTGGTGCAAGACAATCTGCTGATGCCAGAGAGCTGACTGTGCATCGTATTGTCATCCATAGGCTATATAACCATTACCAAAGGGTTCAAAACGCCAGTAGAAGACGTGGGTCTGGACGCCGAAGGAATCACCACTCTCTGCTGTAGCAGGAAGGCCCATATTCCGCCAACCTATGTCTCGCAGTCTGCATGAAGGAGGACTGTTCGAACGACGACCTGTTCTTAGTTTGTCTTTGTGCCTAGCGTACGTCAGAGCGCGTTTGCATTGGGCCCATGAACATCGCAGATGGACACCAGAGTAGTGGGGCCACGTACTTAGGCATGAGTCTCTATTTAACATCCAGAACGATTCCCGAACGGCAACGATATGGCGAGAGACAGGGACACACTATCGGGCGCCAAACATCGCCGAAAGAGACCATTAGAGAGGAGGCGGGTTACTTGTCTGGGCAGGGATAGCAACGAACGGAGGAACCGACCTCTACGTGTTCGTTGGGGGTTCCGTCACATCTCTCCGATATCGCGACGGAATCCTACACCCTCTTGTGCGGCCTTCTATCGCTGCATTGGTACCGACGTGATATTTATGGAAGATAACGCCCGCATAGAGCACTATTGGTGCTGAGTTATCTGGAGGGTGAAACTATTCCACAGATGGCGTGGCCTCCTAGATCACCGGACTCGAATCCCATACCGCATGCGTGGGACATGTTGGGTAGACGGATTGCAGGTCACAATGTGCCGCTAGGTACCCTCCACGAGCTCCAACAATCCTTACGACAGGAATGGGCATTACTGTCACAACAAGCAATCAACGACACTATTGCCAGTATGCCTCGTCGTTGTCAAGCATGCATTTCAGCTAGAGGGTATTATACCAGTTATTAGTGTGTGGTTCTCAATGCACATTCTGCCTACCAATTTGGGCTGTCGCGCCGCGAGGCCGTAATATATGTGTTTTGTTTGTCTTTGCTTTAATGTTTGATATGTGGTCTAGTAATGCCACACCTAGCTCGTGTACAACTTCCACGCATATCCATTAAATAGTTTTTGTTTGTAGTCCGAGTTTTGCCTTTGTTGCTTATTTTTTTAGCAGGAGTGTATATTAGTAATGCATACTACATTCTTTACATGAAATCTAACTTGGTGTATCTCCTTAAAAACGTTTGGATCTTATTAAGCAAATTATGCTCAACATATAATTACGCATGTTAATAACTGGAAAAAGTTTGTGTGGTACTAATTGATATGTACTGTTCAATACCTAACAACCTTCAGTTACAAATAGTTTATCTCAAATCTTTCGATTTCTGAACTACAGATTCTCTACATTTACCCATTATTTTTATATTAAAAATTCGTGTAAAATAAAAATTCGTCCTAATAAAATAAGAGACTTATCTGTGCAATGAGTTGAATTGTATAAATTCCAGAGATGTTTCCCTCACATGAAATTGCTACTCAGTATGTCATTTTACAACATATTGCTACTTACACTCATCTTACATGATATGAAATAGATTCCAAACCTGAATTGCTGCGGCGCATTTGATATGTATCATGCAATTATTAATTGGCTGCATTTCCCAGCTTGCACTCCTCATGGAGCAAATGAACTGTATGTTATTTAACTGATGAATAAAAGCTTACTTTTAAACTTGCATTTCTGTTTCATTTTGAATATTGAATTCATTTCTTTTGAATATACTTCAATAAAATGCAAGTTAATATTGATTTTAAAATAAATATATAAGTTATTTTGCTGAAAAATATTAATTCTAAATGTAATATGACCGTTGGCTTTGTGATATCTTCTTCAAAATGGCTTCTATGTCTTTTCACCTCTATGAGCTGATATCATATTTGTAAAAACATGAAAGTGTTACGTTGTTGACTGTGTGGAAGACTGCTGATCATCGTTATAGAAAATTTTGCTCTTAAGGAAGACCTGTCACTGTTTGTAATTTTGAAAATATCATAAATGTAAAAATTTCCGTGACTTTTTGTTCTATGTGGACTTTACATTCTTGTTTATTTTAAGTAAATTCTTTAAAGGGTGTTTTTTAGTCTTCAAAATACTTTTCACTAAGAATTTATGTCTCATAAAGCATTAATTTGAGAAAAGAAAAAAAAATCGCTTTAAAATCTTGAATAAAATAATTTCCTTCTCGATTATAATCATCATTTTTCCCTTGAGACAATAAACTTTTTTCAATAAAAAAGGAGACAGAGAAATAATGAAATTTATTCTAACAGACACTTACAGAGTTTCACTTAGAAAACTAAAAATTCAGTGAATTCAGCTATAATTATTAACATTCGATCAATGGTAGAAATATAAATTTATTGGAATAAATTAAAAAGACAGGCTTAAAATATATGCAGCCGTCTTCAAATTTTAGATAGATTATCTAGTGACCTATTAGGTCATCCAAATAAATTAATCACTCTCAGTCTAAGCAATTCTATCGTTCTTAAAAATTTCATTGTAAAGCAAATGAGATTAAGATTTGAAACTACATAATTTATAACTTTGGAGGAGGGCCTAGGAACACCCCATGTATTCAATGACTTGTCCAATTAATGTAGGAGAATATAATTTAATGAATAGACTCCTGCTGCCTTCGGCACTAATTTGAAGGCGGGAGTCAATGCAAACAGATGAGAGAGACGCCTTTCTTCCGCGACAATACACCAGTCATTTGTGCTGAAGAAGAATATATTCTTGAGAATCATGGAATCGTTTCCATTACCAAAAATACTTTTCCATCGGAGATTTTAAGAAAATTCCGTTTACATTTATGTTTACGCTTAGTTTCCAAAATTCAAAGGAGGCTATTTTGCCGAAGCAAATTTTAAACGTGAAGTCGTTTTAATCAGAAGGTTACGCCTAGCTTATTGTCGACGGGCCGGAACCTATTTAAGAGATGGGGATCCGCTTTCTTGATCAAAAATTATTGAAGATATTTCCATTTTTAAATAAGAGAAGGCCAACTATAAAAAACACAACTTTAATGGCGATGGATAAAATCTAAAGTTAATATTTACACTCTTTTTCAAAAGATATTAATCTGTTACCATTGAATTTAAACAAAATAACCGTTATTTACATGGTGAATAATGCTTGGAAGCATGTCCGTTTTAATAGGTTAATTATTTACATTTTAGTGTCTAGTTTTCCTTGCGACCATCGTTAAAGTCGTTACAGGCTGAAAAACGTAATCTTCCTGAATGCGTTTTGATGCGTTCGTAATATTAATGGCGCGTATCTCGAAAAAACTAAAAATTTAATAAATAGGCATTATAGATAGTACGGGTTATCTCTGCTTTACTCAGTAGAAAGATGAAACAAAAGGAACTAATGAGTGTAAATCAGAATTAAAAATATTTTGTAAAATTGTCTTGTGATTTCATGCTCTAGATCACGACTTTCTAAGCTTTGATGTACAATCCCAGTAGAATAGTGGAATTTTTGACGAAACTTGCTGACATCAAAGTCTTCAAGCAAATAAATTTAGGAAGAAACTCCCATTAAAGAAGTCTTAATTGTTAATTTAAGTTATTTCCTTTTATTTATAATTTATAAATATACCATATTTTTTTCTTACAAATATTTGGTATTGTCAACATTTTTCTACTGAATATTGCATTTGATAGTCGATGAAAAGTTCGAAAACTACAAAAGACTTTGTTCTAAATTAACATCTCATTTTGAAACCATGTGAAGGTTAATTTGAGAAGGGTCTAATAGACCGTAACCGAGCTCTGTTGAGAATGACAGCACCTCAACCTACATTCAGCTTCAAAAACTTCCGCTCATGCCAGATTTAACTTGCAGCATCTCTGCATTAGGGTTAATCTTCGGTGGAATCAAGCCTAATACCAGTGGTCCTTTCTTTTTTAAGAAAAAAATTTCAACATCACGCCACGGCAAGTATAACATTAACATGATTGAACTAACATTAACATGATTGAATTGATTAATGCAACATAAAGTCATAATAGCATCTCTTTTAAGTAGAATTAAGAAGTTGTTTGGACAAATAGAGCAAATAATGATTTTACATCTGGTCGATCGAATCGTTTTTATTTAAAACCACACAATTTTTAAATTTGAGTTTTAAAATACAGATTTCCTGATCATTAAGGCGAAGTGCTTAAACACTGCCTCTGGAATATGAAATTAAATATAAAATATTAGGGTAACTAATAATCGTATACATTAAAGTCAGGGTGTTTATGGGTACAAAATGGAAAGAACTTCCTTTCTTATTTATATAATAGTTTTATTCACAATTGATGAACTACTGAGCAGAATATTGTAACAACATAAAATACTTCTTCCCGGAAATATGTTATTATTTTGCAGATGTGCACTGCATATTATTTTAACTGAAGTATTCACACGTTAGCAAAACAATGAATTTAATAATAAATATATTAGGAGACTTGCCACAGAAAATTATTCGAAAATGCAAGTTATTATTTGTTTAAAATTCCCTGAACTCACAAAAGAATTGCGAAGCCTTTCGAAGAACCCATTAGTTTTGATGAAATCCGGTTACGTGTTTCGAAATCTCCATTTATATACTCATTTATTTGCAAAAAGATAAAAGTCATTCCAACTGCATTTCCGAGAGCATATCTTCATAAACATTGCTAATAAATTCTAGGTTCGAAATCCATGCTCTCTAAAGTTTAGTAAATAATATGGTTATTAAAATTTAAGGAAACAGTAGAAGTTATTCAGAATTATATTTTTGTAGAGAAAAATTCGGGGCGATTTCTGAATAAACTTTTTGATTATCTTTAATTAAAATGTCTTATTGTTTAAGTGAAGTAAAAAAATGTGTTTCATTTTGAATGCAATGAATTTTATTAAAATATTAATTGTTGAAAATATTAATGTTTTACATGAAGAAGTGTGGAGAAATTTAAAAATCTATAAGAATGTGAAGCAAAAGGAAAAAAATCTGTTTAATTCTTCATCCACGATCCTTGTACGTATTGTAGGACGCACTTCCGCCTTCATAGACACGGGGTCCTGTTTTTTTTTTTTTTTTTAACAAAACGCACAGAAAATTACATTTACTTTCATAGAAAACATTTGTTGCACTAATATGCAGAATATAAAATACAAAAATATGCATTTCAGATAAATCTCTTTTGGTTAGTAAATTAAAATAAATAAGATCGATGAATGCTTGTACTTTCGATTTCTTTATGAGAAGAGCGTGATGTTGCCGTCCAAAAGTACCTTCAATCAACTCCTCTCTAGTATTAATGCACATTATTGATATTATTTTCTCATCTCTAAGCATTTCCATGAATTTTGAACCAATGATACATCTTTTGCTTCTCCAGTATTTTCGGGCAGATTTATGACGATATTGTGTGTAAAAGTTAATGCATTTTTGCTTGGTTCTTTTTTTACACTCTTTGTTAAGTCCAGATTCCTTACCAATTATATTTTTACCCCATTTTTAACACCAGATTCTTTTTAAATAATCACTGGATTCAGAAATATCCATATCATTGTCTAACTCCTCTTTAGATTTCGACTTATCATCACTAACTAGTTCATCATCAACAATTCCTCTATTTTCTTCATTAATTCATAATTTGTTTTTTTTTCCTAAAAGCTGTTTCAATCTTCCCATTCATATTTGTAGCTGAAAGAAGCGGTAAATTGTCGCTATATTACTGTTCACCTCTGCAATTCTATAAAGATACGCGAGAGCGAGCATCGGGTTTCAGAGGCCCGAACCTGTTTTCTGAGATAATAAATGAGGGAAAATTCTTGAAATACCTGTGGTCAGCAATTTAATGACCTTGAATGTACCTATTGAGAATCTGGAACATTTTCGCTGAAAGTTGATTTTCTGTTATATATTCTTGCAGACTTCATGCGTGTTGCCACGGTTTAATAGCTTGAAAATGCAGCATTTTATATGCCTTTATTAACATTTTTCTTAGTCTTTGAATAAATGCTGCAAACTGGGATACTTTTTTGATTAATATTTTTCTTATTCTTTGCATAAACACTGGCATACTAGATGACTGCACACAAGGGCAGGTACAGATGTCTTAAATAAAAAATTTCAGAAATTCACTCCCCCTATCTATGCAGGATGTCCCGAAAGTTCGCTTACAGACTTTAAGGGCATGGCGGACATACAGAAACAAACAGTTTTTAAAATAGAACAGTGAGTAGGCAAAGTAAAGGGAAAGCTACAAAGGGTTCTTTGTCGGTGAATAAAGGAAAAGAAAAAGTTACAAGACATCACTGTGAAAAGAGATTTAATGGGATGCTAATATACATTAGCACAACAATACAGTAGCTTTAATAACAACATGACCAGTCATGTGCAGCATAACAGATACGATATTGGCAAGTAGGACACAGTGTACATAATGAACATTTAGAGTACTCGCTATACACGCTTCGCATGATTTTATTCGTACTGCTGTGCTGTTATGCTGTTGTAAATTTGTATTCCATTAAACTTGTCTTGCGCACTTTATGTGATGAATCCATTTCCTTTTATCATTTACTGACAACAAAAAAAACTCCGGTAGCTGTCGATTTTTGCGTTTGCGACTCCATGTGCTAGAATAATCACTTTTTTTCTCTGCTTGTACAAGGCCCTTAGAAGTGTAACTGAACTTCTGGCACACCCTGTACGCAGTTGGTCCCATTGGAGGGTGCCTCATATTTAAAGACGAGAAGTTGCTGTATAGGTAAGAGAGCTTATGAAGAGTGGAGTATATCATTTACGGCATTTATCAAGCAGATGTATTCATTTGCTTTAAATATTGTATAACCAAGAAGTATTGTGTAACGACGCTTCATGAATTTAGGAAAAAATAAAATACCCCATAAGCGATACACGGGCAAATACGTATCACATAATTTCTTTGAATGACTTGAAGAGTTTGTAGTAGGAGAAAGCTTTCCTCTTTCTACTACTGAATCTCCATTTCAAAAGCGTTTTAGATGTCAGATAGCAGTCACATGAAGGTTAATGCTATTTTGATCATTTCCATTCCGAATTAAACGTTTCTTTTTAATACCCTTCTATTTAACTTCATTTATTTCATGTTTGTCAGGATGTAATTTGTTTTTTATTTTTAATTCATTTTCTGATGTTCTAGAATTTTGAAATTTTGTAGATCTGTGTGTTCCAATAGGCAATACAATATTTTTTAGTAACTAAATTGTCAACTAATCGCTTAATTTAATTAAGAGTTGATTTCTTATGCGTAGCATCATCTGGTAATGGATTTGAGAAAGAAATGTTTCAATAATTTTTATGGAAACATAAAATCATGAATGATGACAATGACAATGAAATGTGAAATGTTTTTAAGATTAAAAAGTGCAAAATCAATGTTTTAAAAGAATACTTTAATCAATTAAATAAAATATAGGATTTTTTTTTATAAAATGCATTGACATCTAAACGAAATCGTAATATAGTGAGGCACTGAAAATAATAATATAAAGAAACTAATTCGCAATAAAATCGTAAGTATAGGAATACCCCGTCCTGGCCGAAGCCGTCTGGAAGCATTAAAATCGTAAGATTAAGCATAATTATACATTCATTAAATTAAAATGTATTATTAATGCGATTAAAACTCTAATTTGCTTAGAATATTTTTATCTGCAACAAACGTCTTTTCGATTTTATTCTGACATCTATATTTTTGATAAAATATTTTACATTTCTACGTGTTAATACACTAACAAGATCGTGCTTTTTCAAAATATTTTTTTAAAATTTATATTCATTTTTGGCTTAAAATATTATTTAGGCATTAATAGAGGGCATTTATTTAATTTTGTATGTTGAAAGTAATATGTATAAAAACAACATTTATAAAACTATACTGCTTATTCTAAATATAATTCTGTTGACATAAAAACTTAATTTTTTCCGACACTGAAAGAACCATAAGAGAATCACGAATACTGAAAAGTGCTGAGGATGTAGGTACCAGAATTGAATATTGTTACAGGAGATAAATATTTCCCTGTGCAACAGTATTCAACTGGATTTTTAAAAAAATATTTACAAAATCTTCTGCAGAACTCATTCTGCGGTAACCATGCATTCCTAATAAAACTTTAATTCAAAAGAACTTCAAGTTTTTAATTAACAGTTTTACATTTGGAATCACCGAAAAATATTTATAAAAATAGGCAACTTTTATGAATTGGTATGAAATGTAACGCGTCTAGAGTTAGAACAGATCTAAAGATATACCTTTAGAATAAAGTGGGAGTTTCGAAGAGGAGTACTTCAAAAGAGCCATTCATCCCCCAAAAACTTTGTTAGCGAAAATATATCTCCATCTAAATCTTCCATTTCAAAGAAATACCAGATAGTACGTAAATATTTAGTCAATGCTCTCTGAATTGAAGATTGTGCTCATAGAAGACAAGATCTCGAAGGAATTCCTGCCATGTTGACATACGATTTCAAAGGATGTGTTCCAGAAAGAAGAGTCATGAGATGTACTAAAGGAGAGAGAGAGACGAGAATACTCTACAGATACATACACTCATTCATTCCATTCACGGCACTTAAATATTTGCCCAGAACTCATTCAGGCAGTGTGGATCAAGTCTGTGTTTTGATAAGTGATGTTGATGCTTTAATTGTACAGAATCACTTATCCTCGTCTTCTCTCGTTATAATTGAGACAGAAATTTTTTTAATGACATTTTCTTTCATTTTTTTCTGTTGTTTCGGGAAAAGAGAAGTTTTTGGGACTTTTGTTTCGGTTATTTTTTATTGCTCATTACACAACTTCTAATTAACGATATTTGCTTAGTGCCAGGCTCTGATTTGGTCCTCATCGTAAATATTGGGTTAATTTTCAGAAACTTGCTTGGGAAAATATTTTCATATAATTTTGATGTGTCTGATGTATTTTTTGACGAATTCAGATGATGCTCGTTATTTATCATTTCTATATTAAAATCGAATTCATATTTTTCTTCAAGATGATCTTCCATTGTAAAATGCGAAAATACATGTTAAGATTAGAAGATTAAAAATATTTTTGATTGAAAATTAGTATCTTATTCTTTGGAAAGCTCCTAAACGAGATTTCTTTAACGAAGTAATAGAAATAGTTCTATATATTATATGGAAATAGTTAATGTGCTAATGTCTTTATATAAACATGCTTTTGCTTGAAAAGTCCGTGTTTTTAAAAGTTTAATTACTTTAAGGAACAATCTAGATTTTCTTTTTTTAACCTAATGTGGTAGCAAACATGACTACAAAAACGTTCAATAGTCATCATCCTTTATGAATATATTTAATGTGATTTTCTGTTAAATTTTGGAAATATAATAGTTTGCAAATTGTGGATATGTCCACTCTGGTTCTCAGTGATTCTAAATTCTTTAAGGTTCCTAACAACTCATAAATATACGGTAATTAAATGAACACATCTGAAGAAATTCACTGCATTTGACTTTACTACTAAGAAAGCGCTTCGGCGAAAATTCGAGATTTCATAAATTAATTATTTTTCATTCCAGTAAGTGAATCGAATATTTTTGAAATCTTATGACAATTTTTTTATCTATTATTTTTATATCTATATAAGAAGCTACAATGTTGATACAAATAGTACAATACATGTACTGTATTAACAAGTCTTTTCCCTCCCATGTTTAAAATGGTTATTATGATTGGTTAGAATCTTTTAAAGTCTGAATTCCATCGAAAGCAGATGATCGAGAATTGTGTTCAGGCGTATAACATGCGAAAGTTCTCCTTAAATCAAAACTGATGACAGCAATTTTAAAGGGGAGGATTACATCATTCAACTAGTTATCGGAAATCATTTTGCATATTTATCTTCTTATTGAAGATGATTAAACTAGCGTGTTTAGCAAGATTTATTTGAACTCCAATTCTTCCGGACATTTATTTGTCATTATAGTATATTAAAGTTACAATTATTCCCATTTACACTTCTTAATATTGGATATATTATTGTTAATTATTTCCTCCAATATTTTTTTTTTCTTTATTACAAAAATTTTGAGCCAAAACAACAGTTGTCCTTGGAGGAGTAAATATTAAACATTTCAATAGCTTATTTTAATATTATGGAGATAATAGAGTATAGAAACTGTGTAGAACAGAACTATTCTTATATTGCCTAACAACAATAATTGTTTGAAATAATCTTTCACTGGATGTTCTTCATTTGCAGTAATTGATACAGTTATTTATTTGAAAACAATTTTAAGAAACGCACATGTTCTTATTAGTTCGAACATTATTTCTCTTGGAATTATTTGAATAAAAATTAGATTTTGTAAACATACGGAAAAGTATGAAAAGAAAGATACAACAAAAGAAAATCATTCTTATTTTCAGTCAGAGTTTTTATGAAAATGATTTTATGATTTTCAGAGTGACGTTGTGAAAGTTTAATTATTGTGTCTATTAACTTCGCTGTTTATACAAATGAATCAGAGAAAAAAGACAATTTACGATCCGCTATATAGAATGAAATTTGTAAAATTCTCAAATTGCATCGCATGTTCAATTTTTGGGTAGCTTTCTTTTTAAAAATTTAGCTCTCCTTTCAATGCATTATCTTCAACAAGTAATTATTATCTCAAATTTTTAATTTTTCCTATTTTTTAGTTTTAGTCCTTGAATTTTATTATTAGTCATTTTTTGGTCTACACTGTATATTTTTGTACTTAGATTTTTAGTATGTTTTTTTTATTTGTGTTCTTATATTTTCCTTTTATATAACCTAGATCAGGGATGACGAACCAATGGCACACGTGCCATTGATGGCACGCGACACAAAATTTTGGGCACGCCACCGATCACAAAGTTCACTATGAGGAATATTACGAACGAACGCGAGTGATCCTACGATACGGAGTGTTCGGGCGCGGGGCGGCGGCGGGCAGGAAGCGCGCTCGTTTGTTATTGTAGTTACATCGCGGACTACAATTGCTAATGGCGCATGCTTTGTTTACGCACAGTATAATAGTAAATTTCGTTGACACAACTTTATTTTAAAGTTTATTTGTGTTATATTTACGATTTTTAACTGTTATTTAATATGGCTAGTTCAGCAAAAAAACAAAAAGAGCAAGATAGTAAGTGTATCAGAGAATTTCAAACTTGGTGGACTGAGAAATATGGCATGATTAGTAAAGGCGACAAAGCTGTGTGTGTCTTATGTTCTAGAAGAGTGGTATGTAAAACATCGTCTGTAAAACGACATTTTGAAACAAATCACAAATTCGTTAGTCAAAAAAGCGAACCAGAGCAGAAGTAGTTAATTGCAAGTGCAATGAAAGACAGAAATAAACAGTCGACGTCTATGATTAAATATGTTGGCAAAAATTGTCATACGAGCGCGGCAAGTTACTCGGCTTCAAATGTCATTGCTCGGCATAGTAAACCTTTTTAAGAGGGAGAGTTTTTGAAAGAAGTTTTGTTAGCATGCGCGCTCTCACTTTTTGATGATTTCGATAGTAAAGATAAGATAATTCAGCGCATCAAAGATACTCCTCTATCTAGAAACACAATAAAGGAAAGAATCTTAAAACTGGCCGGAAATGTAACAGATGAACAAAAAATTGACATTAACTCCTCTCCTTTTATATCGCTATGTCTTGACGAAAGCACTGACGTCACTAAATCTGCACGTTTAGCTGTTTTTGCTTGATATTGCATAGGAAACGTCATTAAGGAAGAATTAATTGCAATTATTGCGAATTGCAAGTATTAATTGCTAATTACGAGTATTTTCCAAACTTGAAAAAAATATCAACGATTTCATGAGAAACCAGGCGAAGAAACAACCACTGAAGAATTTATTTCTGTAATTGATTCTTCAATCAATGAATTTTCAGGGAGATTTTCTCAGTTCAAAGAATTATCGGAAACACTCAAGTTTATTATATACCCTGATGTGACTTCATTTGTTAAACTGAACTTATCCCAATTCGACTGGTTGGAAATTGAAGAATTTGAAATGCAGCTGATTGATTTCCAGTCGAGTTCAATATAGATTCAAAAATTTATTGAAACAAGGAAAGAGTTGGAATTAATTGAAACAGAAAGATTGACAAGCAATATAAGTAAAATTGCCAATAACAAAATTTTGGAAACATGGAATTCGTTACCAGACACATTTAACTGTTTGAAGAAGCTGGCTCGTGCTATTTTAACCATATTTTCATCTACCTGTGCCTGGGAGTCATTATTTTCATAGATGAATAACATTAAAGACTCGCTTAGAAACCGTTTGACAGATGACTCCAGTTCAGCATGCATTCTGCTAAAAGTAACATCTTACAACCTTAATATAAGTTATTTTTGTCATCTAATCTGCAACAAGAGAAGTCACACTAATGTTACTTTAATTTGAATTACGCGTAACTGAGACATTGCAAAAGGTATTTTCTGTAGTAAATAAAGAGTTTTGAATTGATAGTATTTAGTATTATTATTTTCCCAATAATCACGAAGTCAAAATTATTTGACGGCACGTCTACGTCGTCATTAAACATTTTTTAGAAAAAATGGCACGTTGATAAATAGAGGTTCGCCACCCCTGACCTAGATAAATTGTGTTATTTGTCTATTATCCTTCCAAATATTTAGCTACCATTTTTTTCTTTCAAATTTCATGTCAGGTGCATTGCATTGAGTTGTTTCTCATACCATAACTAATAATTTTTCATCACTTCAAAATTCAATTTTGCCCTTTGGCCTCGTAAATCCAATCGATTCCCCAATTGGTCAGTTTGTGTTCAACTCCACTCATCCAAGAAAGCCTCTGTGCTCTGTTGCCTTTGGACACATCGCACGCGGGTCAGGTCGACTTACGGAAGTCGGAAGCAAGAACAGATGTGAGGTTATTTATGTCTCCCTATGGGAGCACGGTATTGACTTCCTTCCACGTATACCCATTCAACTGACAGGGAACCCCTTGGGTTTCGAGCTCGGAGGTATACAGTGGCCTTAATGTTAATGTCCTTTCACGCGTTTGTTTCAACTGAAGAGATTGGCTTGAAGTGTTAGTTTATATTATTGGACTCAGTACGCTTTCAACTTTGCGGACGATGCATTATAAAATTAAACGAAGTTCACACTTTTAATGAAGATTTTTTAAAATTATTCATGCAGATTTTTTATTAGCTTTAGAGAAATCGAGTTACTTTTAAACATTTGATGATAAGTTAAATTAATATGAAAATGTCTTCCAAAATGGTTTCTGATTGATGCAAATATCAAAGGAGACAAACAAGTCTTGAACTGCATAAATCTCTATTATTCCACAATAGCATCTATATTACAATTATAAGATCAATAAAGGCAAATTTGTCTCCAAATTTACTCTGCTTGAAAAACTCTATGTTTATATATACCAGTTTTCTCACCAGCTCAACTTATTTTAGGAATCTTCCAAACTATTTAGATAGGTATTAATAATTAAATGTTAAAAGCTCATGAAATTCCCTGCAGGTGAAATTTTGTATCATGAATTATTTAAATTTATTCTTCTGTGTTATTATAGTTTTATGTTTTGCATAGAAAATAGTATAAAACAGAAATATTGCACATATGCGCAGAAAGACATTATATAAACATTGCGAATGACATACATCATTCGAAAAAAAAATTGCCACTTGCAGGTTCATTTTCAGTTTTACAATAATAAATAATGAATGTATTTTACTGTTAAGAATTCAGTATAGAGATACATTTACTTTACATCCAGATAGCTTGAAAATACAGTAGAGATCGTAGACAACTCCAAGGAATATAAGTATATATTAACAGAGTCATGTGAAAAGACAAAAGCATTGAACTCTTGTGTGAGAGTTAGAACACGCATCAAATTGACGCACTAGAGCATTTAAACCCTTTACTGTGGTCCTTTTTCCAGAAATATTGACAAAAAAGCCCATTTTTGCCGAATAAATTCTCGCTTCTGTTCTTCGGCGGAGGAAAAAAACGTTCAACGAAAGACCCGCATAGAAAGCATTTAAGTGATATGGACAAGCTACGACATCTGTTGAAATCTATTGATAGTATTGTTACGAAAATTAAAAATACGGGCAAACCGGAAAAGGAAAGGTGAAAATATCAATGCCCGTACAGGCAAACCAGTTAGGGCCAACTTTGGGTAGACCGCACACATTACGGACAAACCGGTTAACGGGTTAAGGTATATTATATTTATTAATATAAAATATGATATTCCTCAACTACAGTTTATCACTGTTACATAAAATAAATAATGGACCAAATTTCTAAAATAATCAGATCCTGAAATTTCCACTTTAAAATCATAGATAAGAACGAAGGACTCAAGCATTATAGATGGAAGTCTTGTCCTTTACTGCTAAAGCAAGTATAAAATTTAATAACTGTATCAAATGAAGATAAGAGTAATAAAAATTTGTCAATCTAATTCTATTAGCACAGTAATGTATTTTATTTTGATGCTCTTTGAAATTTATTTTTTGAGCCTATGATTGTAAAGGAAATCTCTACGAGAAGAGGGTTGATAAGTTTTATGTTTAAAAGGTTTTACGAGCTGGAATCAATATTTTTTTGAGAAATAAGAGCGTTTCCTTAACTAAAAATCTGCAATATCTTTCGTATGCATCACTATGTGCACAGAGTAAACGAACACTTCATTTAGTGTCGACAATTACGTAATGAAAATGCAAATTAAAGCTGCAATATTTTCAATACATTATACGACAAACCATATAAACTTTCAGGCTTAGACTTTCGTATTCAGTTTGCAAAGTCGGATGACTTTCTTACTCATAATGCAAAGTCAGTTCCTGTTTGAATTATGAAATTGGTGTATATAAAAATTATACATACTCAAGAAAAGTTTAGTTTTGAAAATTAATTTAAAGACAAATTTGAGAGTTAAATCAACAAAAATTAATTGCAGAAATTGAAAGGCATTCAACAATTTTCTTAAGTTTTAGCGCTAAAACCTAAATTTTAATTAAAATATAAATTGCAGTGTAAAGCGATGGTATTGGAAATAAAATAGATATGCGAAAATTGGTTATATTTCTTCCCGTCCCATGTTATTACTTTTATGAGAAATGAGTTGAAAATTTGAAACATAATAATATACTTCTTATTTTTCAAAATATTATAAATTATTATTATCCTTTTATTCATAAAGGCTTTATTTATCTCAAAGCATTTAACACTTTTTTTT
>BGPR01033022.1:4302-17195 GCA_013235015.1 Araneus ventricosus | reverse complement strand
CATTCCTTCCATTTTGAATAACCTATTTTACATTCTAAATTCTATTTTATGTGTTTTAAATATTAATTGTTGTAATTTTTTTGTTGATGCAATCACTTGATGCTGTTGCGTTGAGCACGCAAAAAGGTGTACTGTTATCGTTTCTTGTTTAAATCTTCTGTTTCTTATTTATATTTTTTTGCCTTTTAATTTATATTTATATTATTTAAATCTATGTAAGCTGCATTCCTGATTTTTTCGCCTCTTTCTAAGAGCCTCTCCTCCGCCTTCTTTTAGCTATAAGCCACTGAATACAATCGTAAGAATATGTTTTTCGGGATTCTTTTCTTGTAACTTCACATAGTTTTATATTTTTAAAGGTTTTTTTCATTTTAGGAGGGCACTGAAATATAAACTTTTTAGGTAAGATATTTTTTTTTGTAATTTTCCGGTTGATTTCACGACATGCAATTATTAGTATAAAAACATTATTGAAAAATTTGACTTGGGCATTAATGAGTTAAGAAGAAATAAACGAAAGCACATTCTGGAACAAATTATTAAATTATTATCCGGAAATTTTGGAAATACAGTCTGACAGTTTCTGAAAGATGAGTTAAGTGGATGGCCAATAGCGCGTAACTGTAAAATTTGCCAATAAATGCCATCGATAAAATACCTAAACCAAACTTTATCGATAAAATTCTGTGCCAGCTGACCTCCATAGCTAGATGGTTCGGAGCGATACTCGATTCAATTTTATTGGCCATCTACTTCAGCCATTAACTACGCCACAAGGCATCGAGCTACAGCCGCTAACTTTTCGGTTTTCTCCAAAATTACGTATAAAAGTAATTCAAAGATAAGTCTAAATTTAATTTAACAGAAAATGCTTGATATTAATCCCATTTTTGAAATAATTCGTGTGTAAGAAGTATAGCGCATCCTAAAGTCAAAACTTCAAAATCATTAATGAAGTTCAATTAAAATATTTCAGTTCGAAATGTATTGCTACAGAATTTCGGCATTTGTTTTAGTTATTTTTTTATTTTATAAAAGGCATAAAACGTGAAAGTATTGTAATCGTCAAAAATTTTTTATTTCTAGATTTCAACGAATTTCAATGTCAAACATATAATTTTTCGAATGGTATCCAATGTATATAATAGCTCAAAATTTGGAGTTATAACTCAAAAATGCAACGAGATGAAAGGATGAAGTTTGGTACGTTTTCTTGAAGATTTCTATCAAATTTGGACAGTCTGTCGATTAGAAGCCTGTCTGTCCGTCCGCGTGCATATGAGCACGTTAAATCAAACATGAATCAAACTAGATGGATGAACTTGGGCATAAAGTTTTATTACCAGAATTGTAGATCTGCATTGAATTCATTTCAATTTTCTTTTCCTTATATCTCTGGACAAACGGAGTCTACCTTCGCCTTGCTGCTAACCGATAGGAATTTTTGTACTATATATAAGATTCAACCAGTTTATAAGTGTGATTTATTTTATCAGAATGAATTTTTCCAAATCTTTATCTCCCTTCTTGTCTTCGACTATTACTATTCTGTATTTCAGATTATCTAAAGGATTAAACTTCACAGGTTGAGAATCTCTAGTTAAAAAAGCACCACTCTGATAAAAATTCTTTTGGTACATTTATAAGACTCAACGGCAAGTTCAGAAAAGAGGATTGATTTAGTTATATTAACGTCCCATTTCATGAGCTACCCCTATCTCCAAACATCTAAGTCACACCAAATGGGGAACGTTTGACCACTTCGTATTATTTAACGCGCAACAGGACCCATACAAGGCGAATCTTCAGTGGAATCGGGTTTAGAGACTGGAACCCTCCGGCCCCAAAGCCGAGACCTTACCACTAGGCCACCGCGGCCTCTTCAAAAAAGAGGAAAGCTTGCGGAAATCTTTATACACTTAAAAACAAAAAAAATTATAACTTTCACATTACAAAAGCAAATAAATAAATAAAAAAGTCAGATAACTGCATGATATTTTATTTTAAACATATTTAATTTTAAATTGAAATCAAGCATTATTTTAAAATTTAATATGTTTAGTTTATCATAAAGAATAATTGGTTTAACGGCATCATGGATTTTTTCGTTGAAACTGTGACAAATTTTTAAAAAAAATTGAGTTGCAATTTTCAATAAATGAATAATAAAATAGTAGAGGAGACCGGGGCAGGTTTACACACTTTTTAAACTTTTATTTTTCTGTTTTAAGGCTTTAAAGTATTTATTTTATTTTCGTTACCAATTAATTAGTTAGACTTTAAGGCATGTAGTGTATATTTTTAAATACTTTAAATTATTAGGTTTTAGTAATTATACTATTTTCTTTAGCATGATGACACTTGTGTAAACTTGCCCATGACCGAGGCAAGTTTACACACTGCCTGGGGCACGTTTATACACCACCAAAAATGATTAAATAGCAGGCTTACAGTGATTAAAATACAACAAATTAAATACAAAGAAACCTAGTTTATTTCAAAACGTACATAATATATTTTAAACTATTACGGTGAATCTTAATAGTTTTCAAAATCACTCTCACAATTTGTACAAACAAAATATTTTGAATAGCCATTGGCAATATAGTCCTTATGAGCCCACCGCTTACATTCGGTGCATTGTACCCACAGTTTGCCAGATCTTATTCTTCGTATATATTTAAACAGTAAATACACAGATAATTTTCATCAGAATCAAAAGTTTTCTTGGTTTTTTGTGTCTTTTTACGCTCAAAATTTCCCAAATTTTATTTCAGAACAAGGTTTTTCTTATTTTTTAATTTTTTATACACACTGTTTTTTCATTATTATGACGTGTTCTAGTGGAGCTCACTGACTGAGACATAGTATGATGGGCTTCTGCTAGTTTCCTCTTTACTGATTCTGCCTTCTATATTTGTAAAACATTTTTTTACAGGTGTATCTGTAAGAATTGATGTTTGCATTTTTTTTTCTTACTTCTGTTACTTCTTTTCCTTGACCCTGCTGTTTCAAATGGTCTCACATCTTTAGGAGTCGGGAATGACTTTGTAATGCAAGTACCACTTGTGCCAGTTTTAACAAAAAAATGGCGATGGGGCAATTTTACACACTGTGTAAACCTGCCCCATGCACTGTGTGTGTAAATTTTCCCCATCGCCATTTTTTTGTTATAAATCAGCATATAAACTTTATTCATAATAAAAATAATCAACTAAATAGCTTAAAATAACGAAAAAAGGATAACCTAAGAGGATAATCCATAATAAGTTATAATATTCTAATAGTACGAGTTCTATTAAAGCCAATAAGTAAGGGTAAAAATTTACTAAAATGGTAAAAAATCAGAAAAAGCTGTCCACTTCACGATCCAGTTTCAAGTCTGACTTCAAACTTGCGTATTAATGGAGGCCGAGACGCTTCTTCTGAAACGACATATAGTGCCCCCCGACCAATGGTATGTGAAATATAAGCCTTGTGTAAACTTGCCCCTGTACCAAACTTGCCCCAGTCTACCCTACTATATGAAGGGAACAATAACACAGTGAAGAATATGAAGATTAATTACATATTTTAGCATAAAACTAATTTACTGAAAAAAAATCTCGTTAGAGAGTTCTCGCCCCGATTTTCACATATGTTCGCATATTATGACACGTTTTTTCTTGATCATTGCCTAATAGTGAAGAGATTCCAGGACACATTTTAGAACTGTACCTGTTCCTTTCAACAGTTCTGGTCTAAAATTTAAAATACTGGTTCATCCAGAAAGTAAGTTTCCTGGAGGCCGTAAAGAGACACCGAACGTAATTATCTGGAAACCTATATTGAAACAGATACATCACTCTTTCAGCTATCTCTCAACATAAGAACCTCCGGAATTGAAGCACGTGTCAAACCGTGAGACCGATTTCTGTACACCGGTGTCGAAGAGATCCAACGCCGGAGAGCAGAGCCAGCCTGTGACAGACATCTGCATCGCATGGATCTCATTGGATAAAATGCTGCTTGGCCAGGAACCTTTTGAAGTGCAGGAATAGGGAGCAAGATCGGGACTATAGGCGGGAGGATCAAACACCTCTCAAGCTGGCCATTCACGGGTAGTCAAATCCATTCCATTTGGCCCAAACACCGGTTTATTTTCCACCCATTCAAGTCGATCGATTTAGGCGGGTCATTAAAAGAGGTTCCAAAGCCCACTACCGCCGCTTCGATTCCCCTGATCCTCCTCTCTTCAGACTGACTCCCACTCATTCTCCCCTCCGTATTTTAGAGAGAGCACCCTCTCCTCCTCGCAATGATTTCTCCAGTTTAACCGCAACTCCCACGCACTTTCACACTCCCCCCCACACATGGGTGATTTATCGCCCGCCAAGAAGAATCATATTTCATTTTTATGGAGATCTATTCCAATGGGAAACCAACCTCATTAGAATTCCAACAGTGCTGTCTGTCTACGCCAATTTTCATCGAGATTTCACATTGACGAAAGGTTTTGCCTTCCTGTGCTCCAAAAAAATTGGAGTGGAACACCGATGAATGTCCCGCTTCCGAGGAACCGCAGCAGCGCATAGTACTCGCACTCAACGTGGTCATGGAGCAGTCTCCTAGCGACTACCATTTGTTCCAGCACCTACCCTGCACTTAGTCCAGATCTTAATCTTGCAGAAAACATGAGGGAGAGCTAATAAAAGTATGCATGAAATGCGACAATACTTTCGACCAATCAGCTTACAAAAGCGACTGAGGAAGCATAATATGAACTGTCCCCAAATTCATGTGAAACTGAATAATTTTAGTGGAAAATCGGATATTTGGAAGTAATTATAGAATATGAAAACCGTATTAACTATTAGCATTTTAAGTATATTGGCTTTTAAGTTTATCCATAAAAGCATTTTAATATCTATAATTATGAACACTGTATTTACTGATTTTTAAAAATAATTAATACATTTCACTGGTGTCCTCTAAATTAACTCTAAAGCTAGTATTTCCGTAACGTTTATAAATCAAACATATCACATGTTATTTTCAGTACCTTCTAGCTTTTTTGGGATGAGATTTTATGCTTATGTCTATATTTTTGGGACATGGTGTAGCCTCAGCGATTCTCCCCCGTCCTGCTTCAGGCATTTCATCTTTATCACCCCGAACACGAACCCAGGACGGCTGCCTGGCGGTTAAATGAGTATTGCGATTATTGTTAAATATATAGAAATTACCCCGCAAATTTACGAACAGCTTTATATGCATTCAACAATAACTCGCAACAGGACAGATAAAGCCAAAACATATATGTGATAATTGTTACAAAAATATTTGGTGTTATTCTAAAGTTTTCTTCTAAAACTTTAGTAGTATGTATTCCGATATTTATGCTTGAGAGTGTTGCCTAACAACACTTAAGGATAAAAGTGTAGTTTTTTTTTTTAAAGACTGATGAATGAATTACAGAATAGACTGAAATGTAACGACTGAATGTATAGTTCCAGCAGGCCGACGCGTTTTTCTGGTGAAAATTATGTTAAAAAATAGAAATGTTTTTTAAGCAAAAAAATCTGCGTGATGATTCATCCTGCAATACAGTACAATACAAAGGCGGAAGGAAGTCCGCAGAATGTCTGAATCACTTCCTCGACGCATGCATGACTGCGGCGGCGCAGAATCTAATCAAACACAATCTCCGTAGAGCAGCAGGTTTTATAAATAATATTTTTCTAGAGCTCTCAGATTAGAATTTCTAGGCACTCAGGACGGCAGCACTGTCAGGTGAGAATTACCTAGGCACTCCGGGATATTGGTGACAGCCATATCCACAGATTAGGAGATTGTCACAGGCACTCCAGGATTAGTGAATGACAGCCGCTGTCCAGACAAGGTGCCTAACTCCAGGATATTAGTGGCAGCCGCTGTCCAGACCAAAGTGCCTAGGCACTCAGGAATGAATGACAGCCGCTTCTTTGGAACCAGAATTGCCTAGGCACTCAGGATAAATGAGGCTGACAGCCGCTGTCCAGATTAGAATTGCTACGACACTCCGGGATATTGAATGACAGCCGCTGTCCAGATTGCAAAGGTACCTAGGCACTCCGGATATTGAATGACAGCCGCTGTCCAGATTAGAGATTGCCTAGGCACTCCGGGATATTGAATGACAGCCGCTGCAATAGCTCGGGTACTGAGGCCGGTGTCCTAATGGTCATCACCGGCCCTCCCGAAAGACGTACGTACTATCACTGGTGGAGGTAACTCGACCCCCACTATTTCTATACCCCCAGGGGAAGCGAGTGCCGTCTTATTTATCCGGCGCCTTCTCATCCGTGTACTCGCAGTGCTCCCCCAGGGGAGTGGGGCATGGTGTAAGAACATAATTTGGATTTGCTAAAAGTCACATAAAAGGGATATTAGTTTCGGGCAGAAATCATTAACAAGTGGGAGGAATTTCGAGCAATTATCAGAAATGGCGCAAATTTGTTTTAATGATCGATCGTTATAATGAAATGTCATATCGATGTAAGATCATTTTCGTGTCTTTATGTTACTCCATATAGCTTGCAATACCGCTTTAATGAAATGACTAAATCAATGTAAGATCTTTTACGTGTCTTTTCTTTATGTTAACTCCATGTAGCTTGCAAGAAATGTTCCAGTACCACATTCTAAAAGAGGCTCGCGAAGCGTGTAATCGATTCAGACGCTGGAGTAACAAAATCATTTCCTTCTTTCAGTAGTGTTATTAATGTTATTGCCATCATTAGTAGGGAGTTATGTCGTGTGGGAATAAAGAATAACATGTTTTCCAACTAGGAATAAGAGTTATATTGCATGATTCCACATAAAACTTTTTGATGTCACAACCTTTGTCGATAACAAGGATAGCAAACAGAATATGGGATCGTAGTTATGAAGAAATATGGTGTTGTTGGTTAGGAAGGAACTATTTTAATAAATAAATGCATGCAATAAGTTATTTCTAATCGAAGCAGAGTTGTTAAATATTATATTTATGAGTCATTAATTTATTCTTGGCGCATTTGAATAATTTCTGCTAAAAGGTAGATTCGACATGTAAACAGAAATTGAAATATTTTCATATACAATTGAACTTTCCATACTTTTAAAACTCACGAATTCCTGCAGCAAGCTTTATACCATTCTCAGCCAAATTACTGGTTCTTACTTTTCTTGCAACTGATTCCCATGAAGATGGAATAAATTAATTTTCGTTTGGTTTGTGCGTGTATCTTTTAAAGCTTGGAATATATTATCTAAAGTAAAGATGCCAGAATAAAGCAAATACAAAAGGCCAAAATTCTAAATTATTTTTTCTTTATTTCAAAATCGTTAAATATAAAAGTTGGAGATATTTTGATTTTATTATATTTTTATAAAGAAATAACTACATTTTTCTAATTTACATATCATTTGATAAATATTTAAAAGCAGAAAATTATTAGCATTGTCACTAGTACTCTCCCTATAGAAGCATTAAAGTAGCTACAAAAATATAAAGATTTTTTAAATCAATGATGGGTTTGGAAGTTGCCCATCGTTCTTAAATAAGCTCTTTCTTTTGCTTTATGTTTCTATAAAAGTATACAAAACTAGATATGCTTTATAAAAAATATGATGTTTTCATAAATCTATCTTATATTTCATCCGACCGTATTTAAATTTGAAATAAACAATAATTATTTAATATTTTTGAATCTAACGCATTTCAACATCACATTTGACGACCAAAAAAATACAAGTTTGAATTTAATGTTTCTCTAATCTAGGTTAGATAAACACTGGGATCTAAAGAAGAATTCTCTGTAACAGAAATTCACTATTAACTATTACGTAAAGGAGAAAGTTCGTCTAGTTAAATGCACCAAGAAACCATTACTGGACAAATATGATACCATTTAAACTCAGCGAACTCCCTCCATTAAGTATTTAAACAGAAAGTCAACTCGCTTCATCTTTCATATAACCAACTGCAAACCCTCTCCCCTTAACCGGAGTAATTTTTCTATGTCTGTTGTTCTATGACACTCATTGTACGTCACCATTTTAAAGGTCATCCCTAAGTCACGACCGGTTTTCAGATTTCTGCTCCGGTTCATATTGTGAGAGTATAATTTTTTCAGAAAAATCACAAGAAATATACAAATCGTGATGATAAAACTTTCCAATAATATTTTTATTTTTTAAATAATTCATTTTAATAAATATATATAATATAATATATCAAAAATATTCATTTAAAAAATATAAATAATTATAATAAATAAAATATTACATATAAATATATATATATAATGTTATATATTTTTAAAAATTATAAAATTCAATATAATAAAATTAATATTGAAATATATTTTAATTTATCCATTATTATCTATATATAAAAGAAGAAAGTATGTGTGTGTGTGTGTGTTCGTTTTTAGATTCTTTATGCTCGTCCACACCGTTGGACAACCAAATTTGGAACAGTGATGGATTAGCACAAGAGGGCGCCACAAGCATTATTTTAAAATTCGAATTAGCTTTATAATTATTTAATTAAATAACGAAAATTAAGTTATTTTTAGACGCTTTTCGACAATAACTTCTGAAATACTTACGTTACGAAAATTATTTTTACATCACCTTAAAGAGCAAAAAATTTTCTTTTTAATGATACCAATTTAATTGTTGTACAATTTTTTTCTAACTGTAATTAACGTTCCAAAATTTATTTTAATCTCACACTGCAACAATGCTTTTATTGTTGCAAAATAAAATTCAAACTAGTTTATTGTTTCTTCAAATCATTTATTCACATATTTTTACCACTGTTAAAGGTAAGAAAATATTATTTTTTTGGTCATGGTAGACTTCTTACTTCCGCTGTTATTTTGTAGCATGCATTTAACTTCCATTTTTTATTTTGTAGCTTTTAATATGCACTCAAATATCAAAAGACGTTAGTTTGCGATGTTATTACGCGATATTTCGATTAAATTTCATAAATTTTTGAAGGATTTTTATGAGTTTCCAGCGGAGTAGCGACCGGAGAGGAAGAATCGTGTGAATTGGTTCAAAGTATAGAGACAAAAAGAAGGTTAGTTTAGCTGCTGGCCGAGGGGTCAGAGACACAGAAGAGGGAAAAATAAAATCAACGAAAGACGTTACAGTGAAAAATTGTTTAATTAAGTTTAAAGTGTTATAAGTACTTAGACTTGAAAATATTTCTACCCCAAGCAATGCGGGGTATATAAGCTAATTTGAATCTATTTAACCTTTAAATACTCCTTATATTATTTACCAGCCGCGTAGGGCGACCAGCTGGTTCGCCAATCTTGTGTATTAATAGTAATAAGGCAATTAAGGCTGACATTTTAAACGTTTCAATTTCTATAACCTCAAATCAATAATTGCAATGAGGACAAAGAAATGAATTTAAAAACACAAACAGTGAACAGGTTAATTAGTATAACTGAATTTGAATTCTTTATACACAAAACAAAAATGTACAGAATGCTTTTGCATGTAATGAACTTTTGAGTAATATAAGGATATTTAACTGTTAAAAAATGATAAATGAAAAGATTCTTTAAAAATGGAAAATATTTTTAATAAGTAATGAAAAATTTGAAGTACAATAATTAAATTCCTCAGCTAAAAATAATTTACATATTAAGACTAGTTAAAACTCAAAATAACTAAATAAAGTTTTTTCTGTAAAAAAAAAGAGAATTGACTACATTTTATGAAACGCGAAACTAAATTCATGATAACCATTTAAATCCAGTCAATAAAAACAACCATTTATTAATACAAAATTATTGAATTGAAATGCTTAAAAAAACTAGAAGCTGATTTCGATCGCATAAACCATAGTTGATTTCTGGATTGCATAAACCTATAAGTTGATTCTGATTGTTAACTATGATTTGTAAAAACTATAATTGATCTCTGATTGTATAAACTATAAAATTGCGCCCATTGAAATAGTAGTGAGTTTTGTGAGACAAAATGATAACTATCCTGGATCAAATGTCCTCCTCGCTGTTGTGGTACCGGAAGTTTGGAGAGATGGGGCCAGATGAAACTGTACAATCTCAGTGATCGCGACAGTGAATTAAATGTAGAGATCCGTTTCACACTCGAATTGCTTCAAAGAGGATTGCTAATATAATTAAACAATAAGTTGGATTTCTGATTGTATAAAACTATAAGTTGATTTCTGATTGTATAAACTATAAGTTGATTTCTGATTGTATAAACTATAAGTTGATTTCTGATTGTATAACTATAAATTGCGTCCATTGAAATAGTAGACGGCAATGAGACAAAATGATAATCCTGGATCAAATGTCCTCTCGCTGTTGTGGTACGGAAGTTTGGAGAATGGGGCCAGAGAGCGTCATCTTCGTCGTCTGACCGTGGTTCACAGTGGAGATCACACGTTTCCAACGTAGCCGAATGCTGTTCAAAGAGGATGCTAATATAATTAAACTAATAAGATTTGATTTCTGATTGATAAACTATAAGTTGATTTCTGATTGTATAAACTATAAGTTGATTTCTGATTGTATAAACTATAAATTGCGCCCATTGAAATAGTAATGAGTTTTATAGACAGACAAATGATAATATCTAGATCAATGCATCTCTCGCTGTGTGGTATGGCGGAAGTTTTGAGAGATGGGGTAGCTCGAATGGTAATTCAAATCAGCGTCGGATCCACGACCGTGGTTAAAGTAGGAGATCACGTTTCAGCATGTAGCCGGTTTACACAAAGAGGATGCAATATAATTAAACTAATAAGTTGATTTCTGATTGTATAAACTATAGTTGATTTTATGATTGATAAACTATAAGTTGATTCTGATTGTATAAACTATGTTGGATTTCTGATTGTATAAACTATGATTGATTTCTTGATTGTATAAACTATAAATTGCGCCCTATGGAAATAGTAGTGGATCTTATGAGACAAATGATAACATCCTGGATCAAATATTCCTCTCCGTTGTGGTACGGAAGTTTGAGATGGGCCATGAAGTGTCATCTTCGTCGTCCGACCGAGGTTAAAAAGTGGAGATCCGTTCAACGTACCGCCGATTGTATTCCAAGAGGATGCTAATATAATGTAAACTAATAAGTTGATTTCTGATTGTATAAACTATAAGTTGATTTCTGATTGTATAAACTATAAGTTGATTTCTGATTGTATAAACTATAAGTTGATTTCTGATTGTATAAACTATAAGTTGATTTCTGATTGTATAAACTATAAATTGCGCCCATTGAAATAGTAGTGGATTTTATGAGACAAATGATAATATCCTGGATCAAATGTCCTCTCGCTGTTGTGGTACGGAAGTTTGGAGAGATGGGGCCAGATGAAGTGTCATCTTCGTCGTCTGACCGTGGTTAAAAATTAGGAGATCCGTTTCAACGTAGCCGAATTGCTTCAAAGAGGATGCTAATATAATTAAACTAATAAGTTGATTTCTGATTGTATAAACTATAAGTTGATTTCTGATTGTATAAACTATAAGTTGATTTCTGATTGTATAAACTATAAGTTGATTTCTGATTGTATAAACTATAAGTTGATTTCTGATTGTATAAACTATAAGTTGCGCCCATTGAAAATAAGTGAGATTTTATGAGACAAATGATAATATCCTGGATCAAATGTCCTCTCGCTGTTGTGGTACGGAAGTTTGGAGAGATGGGGCCAGATGAAGTGTCATCTTCGTCGTCCGACCGTGGTTAAAAATTAGGAGATCCGTTTCAACGTAGCCGAATTGCTTCAAAGAGGATGCTAATATAATTAAACTAATAAGTTGATTTCTGATTGTATAAACTATAAGTTGATTTCTGATTGTATAAACTATAAGTTGATTTCTGATTGTATAAACTATAAGTTGCGCCCATTGAAATAGTAGTGGAGTTTTGTGAGTGAGACAAATGATAATATCCTGGATCAAATGTCATCTCATTCGCTGTTGTGGATGACAGTTTGGAGATGGGGCCAGATGAAGTGTCATCTTCGTCGTCCGACAGTAAGATGGGAGATCCGTTTCAACGTAGCCGAATTGCTTCAAAGAGGATGCTAATATAATTAAACTAATAAGTTGATTTCTGATTGTATAAACTATAAGTTGATTTCTGATTGTATAAACTATAAGTTGATTTCTGATTGTATGTAAACTATAGTTTGATTTCTGATTGTATATAAACTATAAGTTGAGCCACTAGAAATAGTAGTAGTCTTATGAGACAAATATTAACATCCCTGGATCAAATGTCACTCCTCGCTGGTTGTGGTACGGAAGTTTGGAGAGTATGGGCAGATGAAGTGTCATCTTCGTCGTCGACCGTGGTTAAAAAATTGGAGATCTCCGTTTCAAAATCATAGCCAATTGCTTCAAGAGGATGCTAATATAATTAAACTAATTAGTTGATTCTCTGATTGCATAAACTATAAGTAGTTGATTTACGATGTTATAAACTATAAGTTCATTTCTGATTGTATAAACTATAGTTGGTTTCTGACTTGTATAAACTATAAGTTGATTTCTGATTTCTTATAAAACTTATAAGTTGATTTCTGATTGTATAAACTATAAGTTGATTTCTGATTGTATAAACTATAAGTTGATTTCTGATTGTATAAACTATAAGTTGATTTCTGATTGTATAAACTATAAGTTGATTTCTGATTGTATAAACTATAAGTTCATTTCTGATTGTATAAACTATAAGTTGGTTTCTGATTTTATAACGATAAGTTGATTTCTGGAATTGTATAAACTATAGAATTGATTTCTGATTCGTATGTTTATGTAATTATTGTATTTTTTATCACATGAGAAAATGTTAAGATCAGTGCATGTCAGGGTGCC
>BGPR01033021.1:0-17195 GCA_013235015.1 Araneus ventricosus | reverse complement strand
ATATATGTAGATATAGTATTCTAATATAAGTAGCGCATTGTTGTTTCATGAAGAAAATAAACATAACTGTTTGCTTAGATACTGAATACTGCGTCTGTGAAACGGACATCATTTTCAATGCAACTTTTTCTGTAATTTTATTCTAGCAATATTTTAAATTTTATTTAGTCCTAACAGGTATCGCTAGTCTACTTCAGATGAATAATGGGCCTTACGCCTTAAAGATTAGAAAAGAAAAGATTTCAGAAAAATTCTCATTTTCAAATGGCAGGATTTGATGCTCTTTCCAAATAAAATTGAATTCCATTTAAAAATCTCAGTAAATTGAATTTGAGAGCTTTCTTCTACATTAAGTTAATTGAACCATAAAATGCAGTAGGGGAACTAGGGATATTTAACTCTAGTTTTAATTTTTCTTATATTTCTCGAACATTTTTATTGTTAGCATCATAAAAGGATATGTTTCTAAGAAAGAGCAATGCGCTTATGTTATGTCGATATCTTATTTTATCATAAAACAAATAGATTTCATGAAATCACTTAGGGTCAAGTTTCTATAGCCATAGGGATGCTTTTTCCTAAGCTAGGGATACTTGACTCTAGGGCTAGGATACTTGACCCTAGGGGTAGGATACTTGACCCTAGGGGTAGGATACTTGACCCTGCATGCAAAGATAACTTCTAAATTCTTTCGATAATTTGTATATACGCAATATTCAGACATTGGGTTAAAAGTACTAAATTTAGACAATCTGAATTCTCAAAAAATAATAATAAAACTAATATTAAAAATTAAATAATCTGGCAACTATGAAACGCAATTGTTATTAATGAAAATCTAGTTAATAAATTAAATTAATCTCGTCATTAAATTAAATTAATTCAAAATTAAATAAAAATTAAAATATTGATTTTATTAAATGATAAAAATTATAGCAAAGGAATTGGAAATCTAACAACGTCACTAGCACACTGAAGAATTGCCAGTTTTGGAAAATTAGAATAGAACAGAATAGCAGCAAAATTTTTAAAAAAGTATCTAAAAATATTGTACAAAGCAAGAAATTGGAGATGTTTACTAGAATTAGTCAGCTCTCTTTATATTAAATGGAAACAAGAGCAAAAGAAGAAAAATATGTTCTACGAGAAAATTCAAACTAACAAAGAAATGAACTCAATCGAAATGGCAAAACGTTATATAAAATCAAACGATGACAAAGAGTTCGAGGAAAATATTTTTATTAAAATAATAAAATCGCTTATTTGCAAGGGAGGAAAAAAGGTAATAAAAAGTTTCAATCTTTTTTAAAATTCTTACTAAAAAATTATTTTTTATATTATTTAAAATTATCATATTAAAAAGTAATTTTATTCAATAAAAAATTATTTACTCACTATTTTTAAATAATTATTCTCATATAAAACTCAAGTACCGAAAGCACTAGCTATTATTCTGATAATCAAGGTGAGGAGTTGCTTGCACAAATTATCCACCTTGATTATTTTAGTTGACATATTGGCGATAAACTTCAATGTGCCAGAAAGTAGATCCCAGTAACACAATGTACTTCGGTCGGTTACGAACATCGAATCTACAGTTTAAATCACAAAGTACCTATGTATATCTATTCGTGTTTTGTGGAAGTTTTTTTGGGGTAGGGTCAAGTATTCCTAACTGGTTAGGGTAAACTATACCTAACTTGACTTTTTGAAATAATCTAAATATTAACCCATTTAGAATTAAGATGTTGTAAAACATCATATATCAAATTATACCTTTGCATATGCTTAAAACTCATAAATATTTTAATTCACCATATATTCACGAGTAAAATTTCATTCCACAGAGGAATGAAAAAGGGAAAATTTAATTTTTTGGCCCTTAAAGCGCACTTTTCTATACACCATTACGATGGCTTTTTAGATAGGGATGTAAATCCATTCCAATAGACCATAAGACCAAGGGTCAAATACGGATGGGACACACACGCATTACCAATTATCTCACAATCTGTGAAAATCACGTAGGGTCAAGTATCCCTAGTTTACTCTACTATGAATAATTGCTTGATTATACTGTTTGTTTTATAATGTTTGAATTATACTTACAAATAAATATCAGTTACAGGTGCATTAAAATCTAATTTATCTATTGATACATAGCTACGGTTTGGTAAGATGAAATGTTATGCAACTTCTCTAGAAGATACATTGCATATCATTATTTTATTTTCAGATTTCAACAAAAACTGCAGATTTCATTTTCAGCTCAATCGTAACATGAATGAAATCTAAAATATCACTTTTCTAGCGAATTTTAGGCCAGAGGCAGTTCTAATAACTTGATTCAGAGGATATTCATCATGGCACAAAAAGATTCAGAGTTAAATTAAAATCATACTTATAATCTACAAACAAATACTTTGCTTAAGATGTAAGACGACGATGAGTTTGTTACAAATGTCTCAAATTATAGCTTTTGTTTATTAGGACATGGCTTTTGTAGTTACTTAGTATACAGTTTGATTCACCAAACTGGAATTAATTTTGTATGTTTGAATGACATAAGTATTCTGAGTTTTAAAACTACACGTATTCTTTATCCTAAAACAACCGAATTTTATCAATGCAATGTACATATCTTACTTTATTTATTTTCTGCTTAAAAATATTTTCAAATTTATGCAAAACAATAATTTATATGCTGAACAGTTATTTTATTCCTTAACTGATTGCTGCATCATTGAGGTATCAGGTGTAAATCAATTAACGTAAATTTTTAAGCACCAAAAGATCCTAGATTTTTACAAATTTTTTAAATCCCCCAGTTAAATTTAGTTTAATAGTTAGTCCATAGTCCAAATACTTTTAAAGATGTTATTCAGATTTGAAAGTAATATTTCTACTCTGGAATATTAGAATTACGGATTCAAAAGCCGCATCCACCAAATATGCATATTAAATGTGCGCCGAGAATAAAGAGTCTTCACGTTTATGTGACGTGAAATTTTGAAGAGTGTCATGCCAGCTCAGATGTTGGTATCGACATCTGAACAGAATTCACGATTCTGAGATTCCTCCCAAAACAGTCCCTCTGTGATTTCTTTAATCTATTCCTTCTTAACTTTTCTTCCAACTTCACTTTCGACTTTTTTCGTTACTATGTTTTTGAACCATTCTCGATTTCTTTTTGTGGAAATATACATAATCATTCTCGATTTCTTTTTGTGGAAATATACATAATCATTCTCGGTTTCTTTTTGTGGAAACATACATAATTAATAGAGATGCATTCCGTTAACCTTCGAGTTCTGGCAGTTCGTAATTAACTTCCACAATTACTCGATAAATGAAACCACCGCAGAAAGAAACGCTATAATACTTTAACGTTTTAATGCAGAATATCTCCAGGATAGATAAAAAACATTTTTTAATTAAATAAAATAATTTACTTAATTTGATTAATAGGTAAAAAAAAATTTTGTCTTCAAATGTCATCTACTGCTATCTGCCTGAAATACTACATTACTCGCGTTCATGTGAATACTGACAGGAAAGACGGTCAAATTACGAAGATATATGGATGATTAAAGTAGTACTTTTAAGTAGCGTCGGGAAATAAAGGGTTAAAGTATGCAGAGTAAAAGATTTAATACTTAACTGCATTGAATAGATGAAACTTAATACTTACCTGGTTTGAACCAATCAGATTTCTCGCAATATTTTTCATCCGATCCATCAGAACAGTCTTCAAGAGAGTTGCACCATAATTCAGATTCTATATATTCGCCATTTTCACAAGGGAATTCATATTCGGAGCATATTGGTGAACCTAAGAAGCAGCAATATATTAGAAAAAAATAATTTTTTATTAGACATTGTAACTAAGTTATATAAGAAAGTGGGGTAAAACCGGGTAGCTAAGGTTCGAAGGCCTGTTGAAACTTAAACATTCGACTCAGAGCTCTCAAGTTTCCTTAGAGTATTCATTGTTCATCGGAGTACAATATATATTTCCAGAAAAGTCACAGTTTCATTAGTTATTTCATCAATGATTTTTTTTATAAAAAATGGTTAACTACCCGGTTTTACCCCACTAAATGTTAAAATTATGGTAAGTATGGAAAACTCGATTTTCAATGAAAAAGTTGTTGAAAAGTGTTTCAATGCAGTTGTTTTTATTTTATATGACCATCTAAGAATATTAGTTAAAAAATTCACATGTAAAGCAGTTGTCTTCTTCCTCCGCGCTACAGCAGCTTCCGTGGGCACAGCTAAGACAGTTTTAATATTGTATTTACCCTCCTTCTTTATTTAAATTTAAAAAATACATCATTAAAATATACAAAATCAAAGTCTGATGTGTTGTTATCGTCTTAATCGGAGGAATCAACAATACTGACTATGCCGGTCTCTTGCCACTTGGAGTACCCGGTTTTACCTTGAGTGCAGAGGTTATAAAAAACTAAATTGAAACGGCAATTATTGGAGTAAATCTTGATTGTTTGATAGGGTTGATCCTTTGTAAACGCATAATAAGCTGAACTAAATATAGTTTTTAAAATTGTAATGATTTTTAAGTAAGGATAGTTTAAAATCAAACGAACATTAGAGAGGTGACGTCTTAAAATAAATAAACCTTCACAGATTCAGTGAATTAAACAGCTACAACACGCCACTATGATACTGCTACTTTTTCTTGACTAGTATATTGTAATTCACTATCTGTCTGCTAGATAGGAAAAATAAAAGCGTCAGAATCAAGGGTAGCTGGTTTCACCCCAATGTTCCTTACAACCTGTAATAGTTCTATAAAAAGAAAAATATAAAAAAATTAACACCAAGAAAATGGGCTTAGAATATAAGTATAAATTTAAAAGGAATATAAAAGTTACCGAAACATGGATGAAAATTCGTGGAATTGTATAAGAAGCTGTAATATATTAAGGAGTACTTTTTCAAAAATAATTATCGTTTAACCAAAAAATTTTAAAATTATACATTTTAACTGGAATATTTCTAAAATTTATGACACAATTATAAATATCGTGACACTTAGAATAAGGGAACTAATCACCATGAAGAAATTTCTGAAGAAAGCCAAGATATCCATAAAGAATTGAGGTAAAGACGATGGTGGCACATTACTACACAAAATATAAACTAATATATCCCAATATGCAGAAGGGGATTTTAAACAGGAATAAATTGAAAAGCAAAGTCGAAGTTCATCATGTTGCCGTATCATAATGCAAGGATTAAAGCGCTTTTATGAATTTAGAAAATTGTGTTTAAAAAGGGGCTATTAAAATTATGTATTACTTATTGATTATTTTTACATTTATATATAATTAATTCAAGAAGAAGAAAACTAAATCGCATATGAGTTTTTGTAAAATGTAAACCGCATCTGGCCATAAAAGTAGTCTTTTATATACTATAATAATAGGACTATAAAAATTAGAGATATCTAACTTATTATTCTGAATTGTATCTAAACTAATTCAAGATTAATGCAACTGAAGAATATTTGCAAGGTAATTGATGCGACAATAATTTTGGAAGATTTCAATTAGAATAGAACTGCGGTTTGGAACAGACGGCTCAGTTGCACAATATTTTATGAATTTACCCTTTGTGCCAGTCCACGTTTTGAAAAAATGCTAAAGCATTATTAAGGGCAGTTGGAACACTAAGTCCATTAACTCTAACCCTGTTACTTCGATGTACCTTTTCTCAAAATCTGTTATAGATTCATGTTTGAAATTTTTTATACAAGTAAAGTACATCTTTCTGACTATACTAAAATGATTTTTTTTAATTCAAAAATTTATTTTTTACAAGTTTTTTGTGTCAAAACAAAAAGTGTTAAATTGGCCACTTCGATGTACCTTTTCTCAAAATATGTTATAGATACATGTTTGAAATTTTTTATAGAAGTAAAGTACATGCTTTTGGTTAATTTCTAATTTTTTTATAAATTTACAAAATATTTAATTAGATATAGTGAAATTTTACCCTATTTTGACACAAAAAATTCTAAAAAATAAAGTTTTGTGTTTTTTTAAAAAACGCCCATTTCAGTATAATGATGAATGTGTACTATACTTGCATAAAAGGTTTCAAACATGTATCTATAACAGATTTTGAGGAGAGTTACATCGAAATGACCAATTTCACATTTTTTGTTTTGACACAAACAAATTTGCAAAAAATATTTTTTTTTCAAAAATCATTTCAGTATAATGAGAAAAATGTACTTTCTTTATATAAAAAATTTCAAACATGAATCTATAACAGATTTTGTGAAAAGGTACATCGAAATAACAGGGTTAGGGTTAACGTACTTAGGGTTTCAACTCCCACAAAATATCTAATTTTTACTTGCAAAAAATACACCGTTTTGAGATTACACTGTATTTACAAGTGAAAAGTGTCTCCAGCTAAACTTAAAACATCTAATGAAATATATAACTTATCCGAATAATTACAGAATTCTTTAAAGCGATCGAAAACTTACCAGTTACGATTGTATTTTTAAGCAATAGCGTTCCAACAAGAGTCGCCACTACAGCTGGTGAAATGCACAAGATGCGTCCAATAACTATCATGTTTTAAGATGTCGACCACACAGAATGATATTGTTTACAGTCTGAAGTATATATATTAGATAAAGAAAGACAAAAATAATAGCAAAGCTTGTAACATAACATCCTTTTTTGATAAAGAGCGGACGTAAAAGAGACTGTCTGTTTATTAGTAAGTGTTTAGGGGAATTACCGTTTGTGAATTTCATCAATAACAATACTGTTTTCGATACACTCTTAATTTCACCATAAACAATTTATCTAAATTTTTAGGATTATAATTAATGAAGTATTATATTTCATCATTCTGAAGAAATACTATAAAACTCTCTTCCTCAATTTTTAGTATTAATGCTTTGAAATTTCATATTTAATTGTCTACTTTGTATCTCTTCATCATACAATTTTGCTGAATTTCCTCTAAATATATGAAGAAAATTATTAATTTTAAAAGCATAAAATTATTTAGACATTTCTCAAAGAAATTTCGTAAAATAGCATTCTAATTTTCGATTTCTGATAGCTTATCTGAAATATTGAACAATAAACATTTTCACGTGAAAGAATTATTATTTGAATAAGTGCCAATGATAAAATACTTAACTTATTCTCCCACTGTTACATTTCTGAAAAGATTGCATATTCAGAATTATTAGAAATATTAATTATAATGATTTTTTAATATTTTCATTTAACTGAACTCCTAACATAATTGAAGCACGAAAAGAAACGAATATCATTTAGTTTAGAAATAAAGAAATCAGAATGATTTTATATGTAACACAGAAGACAATATCTAGGGGAAACCAGAGATACCTGACCCTATTTTTACTTTTCTTATATTTCTCGAATATTTGAATTGTTAGCATCATAAAAAGATTTTATTTTAAGAATGAGATATATAGTTATGATAAATTCAAATCTCATTTAATAATAAAATAATTATATTTCATAAAATCGCGTAGGACTAAGTATCTCTAAGGTTAGGGATACTTGACCCTACCATGCAAAGAGTACTTAAATTCTTTTGATAATTTGTATGTACATGAAATTCAGATACAAGTTAAAATTACTGAACTGAAAACGTCTTTATTATCAAAAAATATTAATGAAACCAATATAAAAAATTAAATAATAGGGCAACTATAGAACAAAGTTGTTATTAATGAAATCTAGTTAATAAATTAAATTAGTTCAATATGTAATAAACAATTCAAAAATTAATTAAATGTAAAAAATGATTAAATTAATAAATTAATTAATTTTTAAAAAATGTTAAATGATTTCATTAAATGTTAAAAATGATTAAATTAATAAATAAATTAATTTAATAAAATTGTTAAATGGTTTAATTAAATGTTAAAAATTACAGCAATGGAACTGGGAACCTAGCAACGTCAGTAGCGCGCTGAAGAATTGCCGGTTTTGGAAAATTAGAAAAAAACCCAGAATAGCATCAAAATAAAAAAAAAAACGATCTAAAAAATGATGTACAACATAAGAAATTGAGAAGCTTAACAGACTTACTCGTTACTTCTAATATTTATACAAAAATAAAAGCAAAAGAATAAAAATATATTTTAGGAGAAAATTCAAATCAACAAAAAAAAAGACGAAATAAGTAGGAATGGCTAAACTTTAAATAAAACCTAACGGTGACAAAAAGATCGAGCAAAAGATTTTTATTATAATAATAAATAAATAAAAGCGAGGAAAAAATAGAATAAATAAATTTGAATTCTTTTTAAAATTCTTATTAAAATAATTATTTACATTCTTTGAAATTATCACATTAAAAAGAAATTTCATTCATTAAATAATTACTTACAAACCATTTTAAAATAATTATCACATAGATTTGAATTGCCATATTGGCGACAAACTGCACCAGAAAATTTATCACAGCTATACAATGTACATCGGCCGCCTACAACATCGAAGCTTCAGTAGCTTTTTCGTAGGGTCAAGTATTCCCAGCTGGATAGGGTCAAATATCCCTAACTTGGCTTTTTTTCAAATAATCTAAAAAATAAACCATTTAGAATTTAGATCCTGTCTAACATTGCATATCAAATTATGGCTAGAAGTATGCTTAAAACCCAGAAATATTTTAAGTCATCATATCTTTAATAGTAAACTTCTAATCCACTGAGGAATGAAAAAGTGAAAATTTACTTTTGGACCCTCAAAACCTATTTACCTACACACCATCACGATGGCTCTTTCGATTGGAATAGAAATCCCCTCTAATGGACCATATGACTAAAGGACAAATAAAAATGGACTACACAAATTACCAATTATCTCACAATCTGAGAAAATCACAAAGGGTCAAGTATCCTTAGTTTTCGCCACATTATTTCTTTAGTAATGTACAGTGACACCAATATTCTTAATTTCATATGGTTCTGTCACAATAATTTAAATGAAATGTATACTTGCAAAACTTTTTCAATAACTCTGGTAACACTTTAGGAAATAATTAGAATAAAAGATGAAAAAAGAATATGGCCGCCCTTCTAGGTGAACGTCGTTTTTTTTTTTGTTGTTGTTGTTTTTTGTTTGTCTTGACCGAATTGGATATGTAAATTTTCTAATCCATCTACTGAAGACAATTTTACTTAATTTATAAGCAGACTGAAATGAATTTTGAAATAAATATTTTTTGAATTAGGGAATAACAGTCTTTGTTGCTAAAAAATCTTTAAACCTCGTATCTCTCAGAGATACAATTGAAGACAAGAATAAAAGTTTAATATAATAATATCGAGAAATGCAGATATTTGCAGATTCAAATAAAATTGCATATTAATTTTACGTTTCTGGCAGCAAAATATTAAAGTTCTAAATTTGAGCGAGACATAATAGAAAAATGTCATAAAAATGTTTAGCTGTAATAATAGCATATGTCTTTATTTTATTTTTCATTTCAAGTTCATTTTGAATGAATATTGCACGGCATGGAATATTAGAAATGTTGGTGACGATACGTTTTCGATGTTACTATTTTTTAATATCTCATTAATTGTCACACCGAAATGAATGGTTAAGGATTCCTTAATTCATAGTTCAAGAATGCATTTTTGAGATGACAAGAATGTCCATTCCCCTTATCGTATGAATGCGTATCATATAACTAAGCAACTTTTGGACTACCAAATTTGGTATCCTTTACTCGTGTCAAAAGTATATCCGTGGTGCGCTTCAGTTTCGTGATAGCTAGATTTAATCGCTTTGGTGGTCAGGCATAACTAAAATTAAACCATCCAGCTTGTTGCATTTCTGAGAATGCATGAACTAGCTGATCGACAGACAGTCAATCCTTTGACGGATTTTGTCAGAAATTTGACACATATCTACAGTAAAAAAATCGCATATCAAATTCCATCTATTTAAGCCATTGCGGTGTTGAGTTATAGTGTTCGCATTCAGACAGATGGACAGACAAAGGGGAAATTGAAGGAAATCTACATTTTAGTGTTAAAATATACATTTTTTGTTGTAAAAGCATACGAATTTCCACTTGTCTAACTTGTTGTGTTTATGTAATAATGGAAGTCTAAAATAAGGAAAGTCATGAAAATGGTAGAATGAAATTTTTGGCAATTACAATGTTTTCTGTTTACTTAGAATACGAAAGATTTAAAAGGTTTAAATTTAAATTTCGAAGTATAATGCAGGCCGTTATGCAGGGAGAAAATTCAAAGTTTTTCGGTTTTGAATTGTATATAAGCATCATAATTCATTTGTTTAGAATTCAATGATATGTATTTTTTATTATACTAGTATATAAGAGATATTACTATCTATATGCAAAAGTTTTAACAATTGCTAAATATGTATCTCAGTAGTTTGTAGGCACTGTATTTATATTTTTCTGCAAACGTTTCATCTATTTGACAGTTATTTATTGTGCAAATAAATTACCAAGATTTTTGAAAATCAATTTATTTTTATACACCAACGATTTTTAATACATCGGAATTAATAATAAAAATATGAAGAGGTTTATATAGGTCTGTACCAAAACAACACCTTATCTCCATCTGCAAGAATCAACTTCTTGATGTCTGAAAAATAAAAGCACAATATTGATTATTGAACCAAATTTATAAATAAATTTTATTATCTACATGAAAAATTAACATTGAAATGCATCATTCATAATTATGACAATTGTTACGTTTCTTTTCAAGAGTGTGATTATCTTTCTTTTGCAACCCTTTATAACCGTAAACGATTTACCCCCACCCTGCCTTGGCATCCTTGAATGATAGTCGTCATAACAGCAGTCGGAAACTGAGTGTGAGATCTAATAGCAACCACTTGTCGACCACTGAGCCCAACCCCTCGAGAGTTACGTTCCGTCATCAGAGTGGAGGTAACTCAACACTGTGTCATTGCTATTATTATTGCAATATTTTATAAAAGAAACGAGAACTCCATGTACGTATCCTAACACAAATGGTTTTACTCCCTCACAACCCTAAGCCTTTTTGGAGTATTTAATTTACAGATAGTTTTAAAATGGAAAGACTTTTAGTTTACAGCTCATAAAAAAATCCTATATTGGTTGCTTACCATCAATTCAAATGATTTGAAATAAAAACGTTGGCAAATAGCCCTCCTTCCCGAAGTTTGTCTTTAAATCTCTCGCAAGCTGATGAAACTTGATAGGAAAAGAAAATTCATTTTGGTGGAAGATATCAGACAAATCAAAGTAAATAATGTTTCGTATCATCTACTCCGCTCATTAAAAAATGTCGATATTGGAGGTTTGATGATTTCAAGAACTGAATTACTTAATTTTTGAAAAGGCTAAATTATTTTATTTTGTGAGCCAAAACACCGGAGTCTCAAACCACCAAGTTAGACATTTACAAATGGACTTTTGAGAATATAAGGCTATCCAGAGAGTTAGCACCGTTGACAACGAGGCGCAGATGTAATGCAGTCATAAGATTATGACTGCACACCGATCATTTCGAACCATCTGTGAAACAGACACGTTATTGTTAGGAAGACAGCATAATAGATGTTTTATTGTGTGGGTTGCAATAACGTTTAAGAAAATTAACATGCCTGCCTCATCCCCAACGCAAAGGCTGACTACAGATTTTGGCATTAAGCCATTTCCTCATCCAGCTTACAGCCCAGACCTCGTAACATATTATTTTCATATATTTTCGCAACTTTAAGTCTTTCCCAAATGGTAATAGGCCCCAGGATGACAACGGGAAACAAACTGTTACCATCAAGTTATCATCACCGGTGGCATTTTCTTTGATACTAGAATACAACATACGATGCCTCGTTATGAAAAATATCCCAAGAAGTATGGCATTCATATCTTAATATAGTCCAAGGAATATACCTCAGTTTACCATAAAAGGTTTTTTTCCATTAAATCTTGTGTCCTTTTAATTTACCAAAGGATCTTACTTTCTGGATATACTAACTACATTCCAAAGTCATAATACCATCAGTGATAAGCTAGAACACTTCGCGTGGAAATTTAGCTTCTAAGAATGCATACCTTCATTATAAGGAACCCAGTTTTCTTCGCTTGTAATTTCGGTGCTGTTTCCAGATGCTTTATAGAGTGTCCAATACATTCCTTTCTCTACGTCATTGGGCATTTCGCCAACTGAGTAAACGACCGGAACCTCCCGAATTTCACTCAGCTTAAACCTAGATATCAAAAAATAAGAAACTGGATCATCATTTGAAGTAAAAGATAAATAGGAAACTTAAATTTTTAAAAAAGGAGTACCGGTATTTCGGATTGATTTCTTGTGCCAGCCTCATGAAGTCAAAAAAGTTTGTTCCTTTTGCAACATGCATCTGGAGGGTTTGCGTTACTTCTGGAGGAAAGCCGTAATTCAAAGAGTACTTGACATGCATTTTCTTACTTTTTACATTTTTCAGCACTTCAAGTGGTATGAGATCTAAATAATTCAGAATCAATTAGGATATGAAACTGCAGCAGAATTTGACATTTAAAATTTAGAATAATTTTTCCCTCTCAATAATGCATTTATTATATTCAAAACTAATTCATCTGCATAACTGCTACTTTCGAAACAAAATGTAACAGTGCATTTGTCTCAGTGAGATTCCATTAATCAGTAGTAATTAAAACTAGCAAACGCGGACGGATTTCAAATATTTACAGAAATAGCGACAGAAAACTGTACTTAATAAAAGAAGCATTAAATACATTATCGTCTATTTGTTGCACACCAAAAGCTTGCAGTGTGTGGAAAATAAGGCAATGAAATTCCATTAAATTTGTTTTATCTTATTTTGAAATATATCAATTTGTTTGCAATTATTTAATTCTCTTTCAACATTTTAATGTTAGCCTTCAAATATAGTTTGTTTCTTAAACAACAACAAATTTTATAAAGAGTTTATACACACCAAAAGAAACAAATAAACCAAACAAACGTGTGGACTAAAATAAAACCAAAGACCTTGCACATTTCGACGAGTTGGTTTCGGAAACATTAAAACTTACTGGGTTAAAAGCTTAAAACTTACCTAAACTTAAAACTTACTTACACCATACTTTCAAAGGGCATCTGGGGAAGAAGAACCCGTATGGAAATGCATGTTTTACAGAATGTCGGGTATGAAACTCATCCAGTGAGCATGTATATAAAGATATTTTCTAGATGACATTTAAATATATATTAAAGCTTGCGGATAAGGCGTTTAAAAGCTCTTTGATGTCTTCGACTTTTATTTAAAATTATGTACTAGGTGTGTCTAAAGAGTTCGGTGAATGGTCTCATAAAATAGGGGAAGCAAAAGATACAAGCAAAATATCTTTATTCGCCTTCAAAGTAATCGTCATTAGTTACAGCACACTTTTGGCAACGATTGTAAAACTGCTGGAAGCTGTCAGCAAACGCTTGTTTCGGAATCGCCAGGTACGTCTCTAAAACGTAGGCCTTTCAGGCCTCCCTTGAGGTGAGGGGGGACAAAAAGATGTCTGTGGGTGCAATTGATGGTGGATGTTGAAGAACAATCACTTAATGTGCAGCGAGAAAGTTGTTGACGTGGCAAATCATTCAATCGTTCATTTCAAACATCGTAATCAATCATCATCAACCATTTCAATCGCAGAAGTATGTGAACCATTCGTAAAGAAATTTTTTATGCTTAGCTTCGGTTCCGTGCACTTGCACCAATTTTACATGAACCGCCGTTGCCGTTTTCCTCAATTTGTCGCAAAAATTAATGTTTACGCTTTGCCTCATAGCTGTATGACACGAATTGTCACACCTACGCCGTTCGACTAGTCGAAGCGGGAAATTCTGCTTCAACACAGTCATTTCGAGGATAGGGGCGTTTATTAACATTTGTCTCAATTCTCATGCGTGCCACGACAACCTCCTAACCAGAGTAGTTTGCTATAATATCGGACCATCACCGAACTTTTTAAACACACCTTTTAATTTATGGCAAAATTTGTGCATATATACGTGAAATACTACTTCTTAATTTATCTTATCTTTTTTGAAACACTCTTCTTACACTCTACCCATAAAGAACACCACATTTCTGTTTTTCAAGAATAAGCGCAATATAAGGAAAAATTCATAATATAAAATAACTTTAATGCAGTAACAATATTGAACTAATTATCCACCAATGTCTTTTTTTCTTCATAATGTTAATTGCCATTTGCTCATTTTAAAATGTTAATTGCAATTTTAAAATTACAATTGCTTGTAAAATAATTGTAACGTTAGAAAGAATAATTTCATTAAAAATTTATGAATGGAGCATTTTTCAATAGAACGACCAAAAGTTTAATAAACATTAAAAAGCATTCAACAAAATACATTTTGGAACGCCGAATACATAACAATACTTTCTTACAGCATTTTAAAAGTTTTCAAATGTGAATAATTTGTAATAATTTTAGATGCTAAATTTGTTGGTACCCGGAGTGCTTCGTTGACCACAGTAATGATTCATCTGTGCCAAGTTTCTTCCAGCCAATATTGGCAATACAAGATAAGTTGATAAAATGTCACCGAATGAACCATCAGCCTGCTGTTGTTTCAGAATGAAGTCTGTTAAACCTGCAAAAGTTATTTTCAACTCTTGGAGAGCCTGAAAAAGCAAGAGTTAATTGATTTATTTAAGTCAATGAAAATGAATCCAATGGGATCATTTTGCTAAAACAGAAACACTTATTGGGAATACTAAACGATACTTGAATTTCAATGTTTCAAATTTATCTAGGTTTAAGTTATGCACAGATAGGAATGATTTTCCTTTAATCCTTTGGTCTACCAGTTCCTAAAATCCAGCAAAACTTTGTAAAATGAAGTTTGCTGAGAAGACGCTCTTGTTTCATTTTAGCTCAGACTGTCATTTTAGCTTATTCGAGTTTAAACCTTGATTGTTTTTAATTAAAATTTGAACTCCAAAAGTAATGAATCTGTTTATAAAATTAATTTTATGCTCTTGTCGACAGATTAGTTTAGCAATTAAAAATCGACAAAAGGAAATGCTATTAACAAAAGCATCTGCATAAGTGTCTTTATAAAGCACCTTAATTCAGAACTTTTTAAAACCATTTTTAATGAAAGTGCGTATAGAAAGTATTATTAAGCGTCAAAAAATTCAACCTTGAGGTTTCGATCAAAATTTCTTTTATTAGACTTCACTTTATTAAAAAAAATCCATCGTTTTGGATTGTGTCACTGTCTATCAATCCCTATATATGTAAATATGATACGGTGTCTAAATCAATTTCAACAATTAAAGTTTATTTTTAGTTTTGAATTTTTTTTTTCTTTCTCCGAGGCAATGCTGAGTTCAGATTATGCAATATAGCTCTGTTTCAACTTGTTTAATTAAGATTCAGAAAGCTATACGGCTTGTAATTAAAACTTATCGTTATACAAATGATTCGTAATTCAAACGACAAACTTCGTGCTACATCAAAAGAAAGAATATTTACTATACAACATACGGTCGCTAATGCGAAGGGATCGCAACCCGGGAGGAGGGGGGTAAATCCTAGCAAATTAAAAAAATAATAAGGGATAGACAAAATGATCAGATTTAAGGGAATACAATCAAAATTGTACAGCTCGACATTTGCATGAATAAAAACAAGCCATGTATCTCTTCCGACGGTAAGTCATTTGAAACTTGCTTTAAGTTACTCCAAAAGGATTTTTGCTGATATTGCGTCCTACTTCCCTTTGTAGCTGTCGTGTTTAGTATGACCTATAACGTTATTATTCCTTCAAATGTGATGTGCTTTTGTGAATCTGCATTCTATTAAACGTGGGTTGTATACTTTATATGGTATTTACTTTTTCATTATTTAAATCGCCGGCAATGAGATTGTAGCCAACACATTTCATGTTCTCGACCCATTGTTCTTTTGCAAAAGATGTTTACCTTGACGATCAACGATAGATCAACCCTAGGAATTTGTCTGTGAAGTATCACCCTGTATATAAAGTTTGCTTTAAGACTTTGGTTAATTAATTCTATATCATTTCCTCTAAAGATGAGATACGCAAGCTTATTGATTAGACTGTTGCTTTAAAATTTTGAATTGGTAATAAACTAATCCTAAATGATACATAGACTCAATTTCCCTTGCCATTGCTAAACTTCAGGCGGAGTAGATATAAGATAGATGCAAATTACTTACAACGATAACATTAAATTATCAACCATTAGAGTCGTGTTCAGTCAGATAAAGCAAAAAACAAAATTCTGAATATAAAATACTAGCTTCAAACTTGGAATAATTCTTGAAAAAATTGCATTTACCTGGGCAAGTAAAGCCGCTTCATACACGTTTCCTGGAAAGCCATGGACTTTCACATTGCGAAGAAACTCCATTTTAATGCTATCATACATCGATGCATTTAGATAATTTGTCCTTCGAAAAATGCATGCAGTACTCAACATTGCCAATGATTGCATATCTAAAACAAAGGAACAAAGGAAGAAGGTTGAATAATTTTTGTGGAAGTTAATGCAAAGAATTATTTAGGATTATTTAAAATCTTGTCCAAAGCTACTTTTTGAGAATCAAATGATAAAGTTAAAGCATATATATATATAACGTTTCTTCAGGGAATGAAGTTATTGTGAATTGCTAAATATAAAAAGTTTCACATTTTCTTGTAATCAGTTACGTCGTAAGGCCTAAAACACTTATTTTCATCCCCAATGCCAAACCAAACCAAAAAACAGAGAGAGGAGTTTTGAGTAATTAAAACAGAAGTACGATGTGATAACATTAGAGGAAAGTAAGAATAAATATCTTACGTACCAGAAGGACGGATGTTGACGTGCCAGTGTTTGCGGAGGGTCACGGTAGAGACTGGCGTTGAAGGGGTGTGAACAGGGTTCACACCCCTTTCATTTCACATTTTGTCCTCTTTCATTTCACATTTTATACTCTTTCATTTTACGATTTATACTCTATCTACCACAGCGCTTTGGAATTGCATCTTTTAGCGCATTTATTGTGTATGTGATATATTTATATATATATTTCCATCTGTTAGTATTCGCATTTTTAACTTTACTCGGATATACTTTCAATTCGTTTTTTCA
>BGPR01033020.1:5236-17199 GCA_013235015.1 Araneus ventricosus | reverse complement strand
ATATTGGGTACAAGAGTATTAAAGGAATATAATCTCGACAGAAGAGTCTGTTATCTGGCAAGTCGTCGGAATATTAGCACCATTTTATTTATTTAATATTTATCTTTTCGTGTCGTGAATCAGGGAAGTCCGTTAAGATTAAAGCGAGTTTCATGACAATGGGTAACACTTGAATAATTCGCTAATGAAACGAAATTCCTTTTTTAAAGATTAAAAGTGGGGACAACTTGACATGTCTCACCTAACGAGCCCGCTTCGTTTCTAAACTGTAGTGTCCACACGGAAAGATATCCCTTTGGCAGAATTGGTCCGAAAACTAGTCTCTAAATCTAAAGTCTTGAAACATTTTAACAGGGGACAAAAAACATTTTCAAATTTTGAATAGATTATTTAATATTAATTCTGCTCTAATTATTGAAGAATTTATGTAAATTACAAACAGTTCCATGAATATTTCTACTTCCATCTGTATGCTGTTGCTTTCTTCCTTAAATACAAAGTGGAATTTTTTTCTATCTGAAAGTCATCAAATGTGGAATATTTCTGTCAAAATACTGATTCTTTAAAATCATCTGCTTCTTTAACTTTTATTTGTGTATATGGTCTTTATACCAATACATTACTGATTTATTACTGAAATAGTAGTTAGGTATTATCTTCAAAGAACACATCTTAAAACAACAAGCAGATAAAGTCGAATAGATGCAGCTGCAGACTTAGGAATCAGACAAAACATAAAACAAATGAAAGGGGAAGCTGAAACGATCTTCATACTCCATTACCTTTGTTTGGTTAAATTCTAACATCAGATAACAATTGGAGAAGGGAACGTTCATTCGTTACGTTTTTATTTCATTAGAAAACGCAAAACCCGAATTCCGAAACCATAAGGTCACGCTTGCTGCACTCGGAAAAATTTCGCAATAAATTACACGATTTCTAACTCGGCAAAAATCTTACTTTTACCCACCGCGGTGTGAAGGCTTACTCCGGGCAAATTAATTAATTCGTATGCTTTCCGGTTGGAATCTCTACTGACTTTACGGATCATTTAATTTTTGTTTCTGTGGGAAAGTATAAATGTTGAATTCTCTTTCCTTTCTATATTACTGCGAAACAAGAAATAAAGCACTAATATTTGTTTTTTGAATTAAAAAGCATCGTTTTATTTTTATTGAAATATAACATTTAACAATGCTTCTTATGTAAATCGAACATAAAATTCCGTTTCCCTTTTCGTAATTTTGCAAACGCTTTGATTGGTTTTCATTAGGAGGCTCATTAGTTTAATGCCGGAAGAAATCTTTTTAACTGTCATTGACAATTTTCTTGATTGGAAATAGTAATAAATTATTTATAAAATGTGAAATTTGCTGCTTACTACGATGAAATGTTTATGGCATCATTATATTTTTCTCTGTAAATAAGGCTATCTTAAATGTTTGAATACGACGACCCCTTTTTAACTGAAAGAAGTTTTAAGGTTTCAGAAATCATTTAAATAAATATATGAAGCTCAAATGAAGATTTTAAAGTCTTCCAATAAACTTCGTGAGAGGAAATACGATTGATGTTCTTAAAATTCAACAATTCTGGTGATAAAGTCATATACCCAATTTCATTCATCTAGACCTTTGCGTTTTTAAGTATTTACATGTAAAGGAACCGATAGACAGACTGACTTCTCGTCTATGGATTTCGCACAAATTTGATACAGATATATAATTTTGGTGTAAAATCGCATACCAAATTTCACACGTCTAGGTTGTGTTTTTGAACGATCGTGTTCAAAGATAGACGGACATAATTCCACAAAAAAAGTTTCTTTCGACTTAAGGAGGTCCAAAACTTGGAGATTCATCAAAATCTAGAGGTCGGATTATTTTGATTTACGCAAAACTTTCTCTTTGCATACTTCGTATACGAAGAAGAAATAAAGCAAATAAACAGTCGAATGTTTCTCCCAAACCGAAGTTAGTCTGTTTTTAATCTTTACTATGAATCGCAACGCCTAATGACGAAAGTGAAAAGCATGTTGGGATCGAGGATACTATCAGAGTACTTTCTTTTTTCACATTTTTTATCTTTATGAGCACAAATGGCTAAGTACAATCATCGTGACAATAGTTCCGTTGCAGAATTATCTTAAATAGAAATGGCTTTTACGTATCATAAATCGTGGTCGCGAAACTTTTTACCGCTAGAAAAAGGTTTGCAAGAGAAAAAGTTTAAGAAGATCTGGCCTTGATGATCGATGAAGTAGTGCCATATTCAGAAATAACAGCTACTTTTTGTTTGACTTTTTGACGTGAAAAAGTATTTCCGCTCGTTACAGTGATAGTCGCTCGAACTTTCTGTGTGACAAAATACCGTCAGATTTGAATCGCTAATAACTACGAGACTAATAATGAGAAAAGAATGGTTGACCCCACAACGGATAGATCATATCTGTAAGAGTGTTTCGCTTAGTATTTGTTTTGCCTGTGACGCCATCGTACCAGTGTAGGCGCATGCGCGTGATTGTTATGAATTAGCTCTAAGTAAGGTTATAAATAATTGTAGCGTGGAAACGCGGTTAGCTAGGAGGTTGATTCTGGTGTCATTTTAAAGAGCTTGATGAGTATTACTAGGACCAAGAGTATTACTAAGTGAGACAATAAAAATATTTATTAGAGTATAAGTAAAAATCGGTATTAAATTGAAAATTTCAAACTCTGTATGTTTTTTTATTATAACATGCAGAGTTTTCTTCGAATTGTACGAAACTTATATAATACTTGACTATATGTAAAAGAAACATTACATTAAAATTTGAATTCAAAAAGTTGAATATTACGGGAAATATGAGCGTTTGTAGTAAATAATGTTTTACTGCGCATACGCGAAATGTAGTTCTATGTACTGTCAACAGATGGCGCCATCAAAAGCTACTCTAAATAAAACATGAGAAAGGCGCACTTCGGGTCCGCGCAGTAGATTTTTCATGAAAACGTCGGTACAAAATCATAAAACAAGTGTTTCGTATTAATATATAATTTAATTATCAATCTCTTTAATACAATATTTACACAGATTAGTATAATGGTTACAGAATAGATAAATCATAAGCTACCGTGGATCCTTGCTACATGCGATAAACTTGTGATTTATCTATTCTGTAACCATTATACTACTCTGTGTAAATATTGTATTAAAGATATTGATAATTAAATTACATATTAATACGAAACACTTGTTTTATGATTTTATCCCGATGTTTACACGAAAACTCTACGGCGCGGACCCGAACTGCGCCTTTCTTATGTTTTGTTTCATCCAAATGATTACATGTGCACTTCGCATGACCTATTTCATACTACGCTTATAGTAAACATTAACTTACCTATCGATGTCTTGGGCGGCAACTTCTCCCTGTTTTCTGACGGCAATCGCCCCCATCTTCTTCAGCATTAATAATGTCAAACCTCGCGCTGTCCACAGAGATTAAAGTTCGACGCCAAACTTGCTAAGGTACTCGAGTCAATCACGTATCAGAGCTCTCACTTACAGTTGGCGAACAACAATCTCTCCGATAAAGCATGTTTCAATTCTCCAGAGGAGTTTCATTCCGAATTGTTGCAGAAATATTGCACTAAGCTGTGTCGGTGCTATTGGTAATTTGGAATTATTTTAATTTAGGTGCGTGAATTTATTAGAGTTATTCGTGAATTCGTGGAACATTTTTGAAGTGCTCAAATTTAAACTTGCGTAATAAAATATGAATGAAAGACGTTTTGGAATAATTAAGTTAGCTTTCAAAACAACTCTGAAAGTTATTTAAAATTTATTGATTTATTTTAGAGTTTATTTCTGAGGTTAAAGTTGATCAAAAATCTATTTTAAGAGTAGTGCAAGCTCAATTCTTAAAAGCGTCTTAATTCTTAAAAACTTATCCTTATTAATAATTGTAAATTCGAACTTGGTTGAGCTATAGTTCTTTGGAACCGAGAATGGCTGAAATTTGCATGGCTGCTAGGACGGCTCATTCTACTAACGAATATCAATGTAAAAGTTTGGCACTATTTTTATCCTTAGTCATTTTATTCTCCTAAAAGTATGGATAGAGCTTTATAACTAACCTCCTCACTAAGAAAATGAGAAGCCCCCCCCCTTTGTGTATTTTTTCATACATGGATATCATTTGTGAAGTGTGGTCAAAAGCAATTGTGTCTGTATGCTATGCAACTAAACATTCTCGATTGACATCCGCAAAAATACATTAAAGTATCAAAAGAACATTTTTTATACTCTTGTATTATACCTGTTGATTTTTGATTTCTTCAATTTGATGTTTCCCGATGATGAATTTGGAATCTGCAATCCATATAAAATAATTATATTTAGATATCTTTTCTTTGGATTTGCACAAAGTTTTAAAATTTTTAATTACAGAGGTGGTGAGGCATATTTTTTTTAGACGATTTTATTTCGCTGTAGGAAAAAGTATTCTGCTTGGAAAAATTTATTTTCACAACACTTACATTTTTGAAAATATAAGTTATCGCCTGCTACCTAAAAGTTTTTCTTTTTACTTCCAAAATGGCATTTTAAAGTAGCGATGAATGGAAGATAACGTTTCTGCTCTTTTCGAAGAGAATTATTATTATTCAGTTACTCAAAGATGCTGTGAAGGCCATGTTTTTCGATATCTAAAGCTATGATAAGTAATAATGTTAATAAGAAAGGAAAAAAATCTTCAAATTTTGGCATCCAGTGAAAAAATTGTTCCATACGTATTTAAGGACAAAACGCTGTTTTCCGAATATTGCAAAGGTGAGGATCTTTAAACATTTGAGGACGACTGTCACGAGGGCGTGCCAGCTGCTAGGCACATTCTCTCCCGACTGTCACAAATACTCCGGCTCTTGTGTTTTTAGCTGCCGACTGTCACGTCGGCGTGACACCAGCTTTAGTGCAATTAGGCTTAACTAGAAAAAGGGCGCCGGCCCTGAGCAGACACGCGCGTTGGGAAGCGTCGGCCAGACGGAACCGCATTTTTCCGTGCGGCCGTCCTCAAAGCGTTAATCTGAACAGAAAATCCTCCACGTGAAAGGTTTGTTGACAAATCATTAAAATGCTCAGTATCAACTGTAAACAAAATTATTAACACTGATTAGAAACATAAAATGTCCAAAAAAGACAGTGTTCTTCGTCTTTCTCCACATCATATCGCTTATCGCAGAACATGCTGCAGAATTCTTTATGAAAAGCATTTATCCGGAGAAAATTGGAAAAATGCTGTAACAACAGATTCAAATAACACGGTCTATTTAAATGACTGCAAAAAAAGATCAATTTATTATCATCAAAGAGGAGAAAAAAATCTTAAAACATGGTTCAAAGAATCTAAAGAAAGTTTTTTTAAGGGATTTATGATTGTTGCTGGTTTTTCATATAATGTCAAAATAAATCTAAAGAGAGTGAATAAAATTGTTAAGATCAACTCCACATACTATCAGGAACATATTTTATCCCCAATTTTCAATTATGAAATACCATATCGATATCCACATAATCAGTAGAATTGCATCAAGACAAAGCAAGCAGCCACACATCAAAATTCACTGTTAATTTCTTGGAAAAAATAGATTAAGAAATAGGTATTAAGAATATACTCTTCACTGATATTCCTGCTAAGTCTCCTAATGCAGCACCATGGATTTTCGCTCCTTTGAACTTTAAAATGCGCATTATCTAAACGTCGACCTTTGTGGACTTTGGAAAGCTGTTCAAGAGGAATGAGACAATATACCTCTTCCGATTCTACAAAAGGATTCTTGTCATAGAAGTTACGATGTAGAAAGATTGTTAAGAATAAGGGTTATCAAACTGAACATTTAAAACACAAAAAAATTATATTAAATAGTTCTGTAAATATCATGAAAATAGTCTAAAAATATGCTAACAGCCTTTTGTATAGGCAAGATAACTTAGGTAAAAAAATTTTAAAGTTAAAAAAGGTTTTAATATTTTCATGGAAGGAATAAATTCAGGGTGGTTAGAAACAATTTTTACGATATACAAGTTCCTAGTAGCCGGAACAATAAACGAATGTGAATGAAATTCGAGATATAGGTATTTGAAATTACGCATTCGAGAGTGAGAAGAGCAAAACAATTGACCTTTCACGGTTATAGCGACAAAATTTTAAACAAATTCAAATGGCAATATCCACTTTCTTGTGCTGTTGACTGATCGCCGCAGTGAAAAACGATACCTGCAACACACAAACACGAGTGTGAGACACAGACAGAAGATGTGAAAACAACCACACTGTAAAAAAAATCCCGTAAAATTTACGGTTTTAAACCGGCAGCTGGGTTGGTTGTGCAAAACCGTAAAAGTTACGAAGTAAATCCGTAGGCACAACGGTTTTTTACCGTACAGGGACAAGTTTTTTCCGTAAAAGTTACGAAGTAAATCTGTAGTCACAACGGTTTTTTACCGTATGAGATCAAGTTTTCTCGTTAAAAATTAAATCATCGAAGTAAGTGACGTCATCGACTGAGTTGAGTTGTTTTCTCCTTCTGTTCGAGTTGAGTTGAAACGTGCTGATGTGTATTATCGATTAGGAATATTAATTAATCAAGGCTTTATTATTAATTTCAATTAATCTAATTTTTAATTGAACTTACTTGGACGATTTCGATGCAAGATGGTGACAAAACGTCGAACTCCTCCGAGACGGGGATCGAAACTGCGTTCATAGAAACAAAAGGCAGTCGCTCTAAGCACTAGACCACCGGAGACTTCATAAAATGAAGTAAAAATAATCTATTTGAGTTTTAAAGTCACTATAGCTCTAGTGGCGCCACCTAGTGGTGTAAAAATCAACTATTGCCAGAACACGTGTTTTAAGGTTAGCTTTCATGAGTGACAACAGGTTACTGCAACATGTGTAAACAACAGCGGAGATGGAACCCTATTAAAAACATGAAATGAATGCAATAAAATTACATTTAAGAAAAGGGAAAGTTATCGTACGGAAAGCAATACCGTATGACGAAAAATAGAATTTGAACTGACGGTTTTAAACCGTTTATCGCTGGAGCGGAAAACGGGGAAAACCCGTTTTGTCAACAAAACAGCTTTAAACCGTCAAATATACGGAAAAAGTCTGGGAAAAAAAACGGATATTTTTTACAGTGCAATAATGACAGAGAAATGACGCAAATGAAAGGCATTTTGCTTATTTTCACAAAACTTCCACTTGCCAAACTTCAAACACGATTACACTATACCTATGGGTGACGGTGGTCAGCAAAGAAGTAGGAATTATGGAAAAAAATTTGTTGAGCATGTTTCGTCGAGTCTTTCAAGTTTGATTCTTTGCTCATCTGTCATATAATTTTCATCTGAGAACTGTTTAGTGCATATTTCATACTGAAATCTGAAACTAAATATAGGCTGAAAAAGATTTTGTCGGAACTATCCCAATTTTTTATGTTAGCTCAGAGCCAAAAATTATTATTTATTGTGAAATATTATTTTCAGTCGCAAACTGATCAGTAATAACGGAAAGAAATACTTTTAGGCAGAAATATGACTGACTGAATTAAAAAAGGACAATTCGGTTATTCTTAATAGCTGTCTTTCAGGAAAACGAAACAAAACTTATTTTCTCCATCAGAAAACCAGTTAATGTTATCTGCATACAAAAGTATAATTTCTTCAACATAAGTGCTTTAACATCGCTTAGTTTGATGTAAACATTACCTGATATAGACCCTATAGACTACTCTTTTTCTCGTAACAGATAGAAAGGGAGTGAAAAAGAGGAAATTAAATGAAGGACGCAGCAGGGAGCATTATTTGAACTTTTTCTGGTTATTCGATCCTCTGCTTTTACTAATCGAAAATCTTTCTAACGAATTTCCAATAATAAGATTTACGTTACATAAAATGAACTAAAAATGCACCCGTTTAATGTTTCTCAGTCGTTTCCGTTTGAGAATTTAGAGGAAAAGTCAAAATAAGTAGTAAATATATTATTAAAACGAACGTCTTAAAACCAAACAGAACTGAGCCGATTTAAGAATCTGCTGTGAAAATAGAAGATCGAACCTGTTGATTCAACCATTAATGTTTTCTGTTTATTATTTTAACTTTTGATCATTTTCAATGACCAGTTCGTTTTATTAAAAACAACCGAATCGTCCACCCCCAGACTGTCTCATTATTTTGAGAACCCTTTTTAAAAGGGGTTAATCACCCACTCCATTAACACAAACTTTGATTTAACGGAATCCCATTTGCTTCTATTCCTCGCATTCTTTTCACTTCTCCTCCACCCACACTCTTCCTAAGCACCCTCTTCGATTACGCCAACTGCAAACAACTCCGACAACTGCTTACATCCAGGGAAACAAATCGGTTTACAATAGCCAGTGGAATCACTATTGTAATAGAAACATAAAGAAAGGACCCAGTCCGAGGCTTCTTCCCATTTAAGTAAATAAAACCTTTCTTTTTTTCCCCGGAGAAACGAGATAATCCGGGAAGCAGGAAAGATCGGTGACACAATTAGACCACATTCCCGTTGGACTAATGTAATTAGGGGAGATTAAAGCCGTTTCTTTGGCGAGGTCTAATGTTACCTCGAATGTCCTTGAATGTCCATGGAGTGAGGCCCTATTTCCGAATTCCTCTTTTCCCTATGGAAGATTCGATTGCCTCGTATTTTATTTTGTCAAACACAAATCGGTTTTACTTGTTCTATTAAGCTATTGTAGGGATACCGGAGGACTGACTTAATAATGTTTAGCCTTGGTTATCCTCTCCATCTGGCCAGACCTTGGCCAGATGGAGAGGACAGTATCTGAGTCAGCATGCTGGACCTATCTGATCTCGTTACAATCTCGGCTTAAGATACCGGAGTATTGTTATGCACAGGAAGCGAGTTTGCCAATATCACTTGTTAGTCTCGTAAAGTAGTGACAGGCAGCTTGAGTAATGCTAGTTATGAAGAGCTGCTGGATAAGCTAAAAGCGTCCTGGCTTATTGCATGCAGTGGAATTTCTATGAGATGGAGAATTTTTAGAAATGACGAATCGTATGATTTAAAATAGACATTTATTAGACGACCACATTTAAGAACATATTTACATATCGCATCTTATAGTAAATCAACAGCTTACAGCTGAAGTCTCTCCGAGGAGAGAATGCTTAGAGAACCGTAGGTCTCTCTCCTTCCTCTTTCCTAAAGACATAGTAGAGACAAGTATATATACTCTAATAATCATCTACATATCAGCTGCGGGAATCGGGAAGACAACGTCATACGATTCCGATTAAATAGCTGCTAAAAATGGATGTCAAGTGAAGTGATTAATTTAAAGAAAGAATGCTTCAAATCTTAGAATAAAGGTACGAGAGACAATTTAGAAAAGATGCAAGCTTCTTAGCTTAAAATGCAGAATTTCCCAATAAGTATCATAGGCTCCAGACCCGATTCCCATGTAAATGCGCAGTGTATTCGGACCTGATGCACATTAAATCTGTCGGATGTCAAACGTACCCCCTCTTGTGTGGTGCGGAAGTTTGGAGGAGGGGTACTCAGGTACCGTCCTCGGGTAAATGATTCCAAATTATGAGATTGGTCTGAAAATCCCTGGAGTAACAACAGAAAGGGGACGTTAATGCAACAAAACTAAACTAAATTGAGGCGACACTGCCACTTTTCAAAGTTCGGAACCACACCTGTGGGAGGACTTTTGATCCCAATGTATTAAAAGTGCACCACCTTTGTGTACACGGCTGCGGCTCGTTGATGAGATCAGTTCTGGAACCCTTGCCCCTCCAATCCCGATTCCATCCCCATTCCACAGTCGATTATGAATAATTCAACAGATTAAAAATTATAGTTGGTCAACTTTCTTTTCTGAATTAAAACTGTTTATGCTGTAACTGATGAGGAATGCGGGTTTCAGCAATGAATGCATTTTGTTTTTGCACACCCTGTTTTAGAAAAGTAATCTCTGCGATCAGTGGCTGCTCATTGGAGCTGCTAAACTGCGACACCCCCTACAAATATTTCAAAGATTTAATTCTTTTTTATAACATTTGCCTGAATTATCGTACTAAGACTTCGATGACGTTATGGAACTACGAATAAAAAAAATCAAAATTTGAATCGCATATGATGTTTTGAATCGCATATGATGACGTCTTCATGGTTGCGAGAACCCTCTGCGTCAACTCGCGTCGCGTCGTCACTTAGAACTTTTTCGGTTGCAGTTGCAGTTGTTTGAAAAGTCGGCTCGTGCGCATGTTGAAATGACTTAGAAATCGAGAAAAGGGAAATTATTAGAGCTGGAAAGGCTTAACACCCAATCCCTAATCAAAGGAAAATTCAGAAAACGACAGTTTTTTATATTTCTTTTTACTGTGTCGTATACGAAGTATACAAAGAGAAAGTATTGTAACCGTCAAAAAATTCGAACTCGAGATTTTGACGAATCTCCACATTTTAGACCTCCCTGAGTCCGAAAAACACAATTTTGGAATTATGTCTGTCTGTGAACACGATAACTCGAAAACCATTAGAGCTACGGGGATGAAATTTGGTATGTGATCTTGACACATAATTTGTAGGTTTCTATCGAATTTTGGACAAAATCCGTCTAAGGGAAGTCTGTCTGTCTGTCCTTGTTCATGTGAACTCTAATACTCAAAAACTTGAATAGCTAGGTGGATAAAATTTGGTACACATTTTTATCATCAGTAATGTAGTTGTGTATCTACTTTTGAACCAAATCCGTCTATGGGTTGACTGTCTGTCTGTATAATCGCATACTTTTGCACGCAATAACTTCTTTAAAAAATTACTTTGATTAATGAAATTTAGTATATGGCCTTCGTACCTTAATGGTAGATTTGTGTCCAATTTTTGTGTCAATCGGTTAAAAAAAGGCGTTCAAATTGCAAATTTCGTTTTCTTTATCTTACGCCGAGCCCTATTGTTAATCACGCCAGCTTCTAATTCCACTTCCGCGTTGAACGATGTTCGGAAATATTTGTAAGACGTTTCGCTTATTTTTTCCTCCACTGCGTTAAGGGTTCTTGTTAGTTTTACTGCCTTTTATCGTATTTTTTGCTCCACATGTGTTAGGAGTATAGGAAAATGTTTAGGGGAGACCACTCCCGCTGGTTTCCTTTTACCACTGTTTATTAATTCGTTCAATCATTTTGCTTTCACATGATTCCTGATGCTATGTATAATTCACATACTTTCTTTATTGTTCGTGTTAAAAAAGTTATTCAGATAAAGGTTATTGATCCCCAGGGCGAAAAAAAAACCACATTTTGGAGTTTATTATTTTAACAAGCATTCTGACGTCAAATAGGTAAAATATCTCAATACATAATTAAATCAAGTGAAGGCATGAATAATATACATGATGAATGCATATAAAACTACTTGTCAGGAAAAGAAAGTATCAAACATATGAGCTATAAATATCCTTCTACCGCGTCTCAAAATCCTTGTTATGTTTCAAACCAACAAGAAGCATCAAGATTGCAAAATTATACTTTGTTAGATTACAGTGAACGTTTGGGCGTCTAGACGGCATAAAAATATCGATTTTCCCATCTTTCTGATTAGATAGTCATCTTGAAGAAGGCATTATCATTTATGGTTGGCTTCCTTGTAATAGGTTGTCTGTTACAGACTTATAAAGAAGCGTGATTTACTATCAAGATGGCCTGAAACTTCCGTAGTTTTCTCATCTGCATATTGCATTTTCAATATCTTCTGGAGATTTCTTTATGAAAACATTTAATGGGAAGACTGCTTGTATTATGTATTTATTATAGATAACTTTTTTGTCTTGTAGATGTTGACATTTAATATAAGATGTTTTCTTATTTTAAATATTTTCTCGAAAATTAGATGTATGAAAGATATCAAACTTAAAAAAACC
>BGPR01033019.1:0-17200 GCA_013235015.1 Araneus ventricosus | reverse complement strand
AAAATCTACACCAAATATACTGAATCAAAAATGTATTCTTCAAAAAAATGTAAGATCACAAGAATTATTTATGTCCACGTGTTTATTCCTGTTCTTTATCATTAATTAAAAAAAAACTGAAGAAATATGTGTTTACTGGAATTCACATAATATTGCATAAAAATTATAAAATGTCCCGTTTTGAGGGAAAAAATAAATGGTTTATTGAATATATTCTATGTTTGCCCGGCACTAGTGCACTCGTAGAAAGAGTTTTTTTCTTATAAATAAGTTGTGGACGAGCTAGAAAACACAATTGGAACTCGCATTTTATAAAGCAACGTTAATTACCAAAGTTAATTTTAAGAAATCCTGCCAAGAATTTCATTTTTTAAAAAATCTACACCAAATATACTGAAGCAAAAATGTGTTCTTCAAAAAAATGTAAGATCACAAGAATTATTTATGTCCACGTGTTTATTCCTGTTCTTTATCATTAATAAAAAAAGGAAGAAATATGTGTTTACTTGAATGCACATAATATTACATAAAAATTAAAAAATATCCCGTTTTGAGGGAAAGAATAAAGGGTCACTTTATGCATGACTGAAAAAGTATGGATTTTATAGATAATCTCCAGTTTATAGATATTATTTTATAGATAATCCTAAACAGTTTCATGTTAAAATGGTTCACAACCTGCGTTAAAGCCTTCGAGACTGATGAACCAAAGGATGAATTCATAAAAATTAACCTAGGACCAAGGCCTGCGTCATCAAAAAGTTCACTAACCACAGACTGAACATAAAACCTATATTCACAGACTACAAATTACTCGTATTCTATCATTAAATTCAACTAAGAAAGCCGTAATGAATCGCATGACGTAGAATTCTTCGCAATATTTATACAAGTTCTAAATCACGTGCATTCAACAAAAGTAAAGGGTCGTTAGCAAACGTCCAATCAAGCATAAAACCTGTATAATGAAACGATCGCTTTGTGCTGAGTCCAACGGACTGCCGCAAGACAATTACGAAGGCAAGTTCTAGGAAAGTCTCAGGGAAGCATGTATTTGCCTGTTTTGTATAACGTTGACGTTCGTAAGATTTCAAAACGTTGCAACTACTTATTTGCCTTTCAAAAACAGACGTGTTTCACTGGTCTCAGTAAATGTTTCGAAAGAGAGGAATATGTCCGAGAGTTCAGAAGGTTGACATAGACAGTCATAAGGAAGTTTCATTCGTGAAATTTAACAACCGCAAACGTGCATTACAGTTGTAAATTAAATAGTTCCTTCGAGACAAAAACATGTATCTTTCGTGAAATTAGTTTAAAAAATATTTGGTTTTAAAACCAAAGGGAGTGGCCTCTCCGAAACTTTCTCGCATACGACCAGTAATGTGGGGTGGGTAAATACCCAGTGGATAGGTAAATATTTTTGGGGTATTTACCCAAGACCTGGGTCTTTTCAGAAAAAAATTGTGAATGGTAATTTACAATGAAACATATAAAATTTATGTATTCCCAAAAACTTGATATTTTGCAAAACCAGCAGGAGTGGTCTCCCCTAAACTTTCTCGTATACTTTCTAAGTGGAGATTCGTCAAAATCTCGAGTTCGAATTTTTTTGACGATTACAATACCTTCTCTTTGTATACTTCGTATACGAGAAAGTAAAACAAAAAACAAACAAACCTGAAATCAAATATCTGTTGCCACGTTTCAATAAAATATTACTTTGAAGCAGGCGCGATAAAATAGGCAATGCAATGAATACTAAAGCGAAAATGCTGCTTTTGAATTGAATTCCCAAGAAAACAATTTATACTACCACAACCGTAACAATTGCAAAAGCGTGTGAATGAAAGATTTGCTGAAATAATGAGATCGGTTTGATTTACAAGAATAAAAAAATTATTAACAATTGATGTTTGAAAACATTATTTATTGTTGTAAATAAAATTTACAACAATAACAGATTGCTACCAATACGCATGCGCATGAGAATCGGATTAAAAGAAATTGAATATGCAATTTGAACGCCTCTTTTTGACGGATTTGGTCCAAACTTTTATACTTACCTACATTCATAACGATAAAACTGTGTACCAAATTTTATCCATTTAGCTATTCACGTTTTTGAGTTATAGCGTTCACATGACCGCGGACATACAAATAGACAGACTTCCCGTTGACGGATTTTGTCCAAAATTTGATAGAAACCTACAAATTATGTTTAAAGACCACATACCAAATTTCATCCCCGTAGCTCTAATAGTTTTCGAGTTATCGTGTTCACAGACAGACACACACACAGACAGACATACAGACATAATTCCAAAATCGTGTTTTTCGGACTCAGGGAGGTCTAAAACGTGGAGATTCGTCAAAGTCTCGAGTTCGAATTTTTTGACGATTACAATACTTTCTCTTTGTATACTTCGTATACGAGAAAGTAAAAAAGTGTTTTTGGCCAGCATTTCGCACATATAAATTGCGTATTTTCGCAATTTTTTTGACATGGGTATGGGGTTGCCATAATTTCCAAAAATCGCGTTTGCCGCTCGCAACTATTTCCTTCGTAGACCGCGCCAAGGTGAAAGGAAATCATTCTGTAAAGCGGAACTGCCGCCAATACACAATAGCAATTTCAACCGAATATGCAATTTGAACGCCTTCTTTTAAACCGATTGACACAAACATTTAACACAAATCTACAGGGAAGGTTAGAAGACCACATACAAAATTTTATTTATTTAAGTAATTTTGTTAAGAAGTTATTGCTTTCAAAAGTATGCGATTATACAGAAAGACAGACAGTTAACTCTTTGACGGATTTGGTCTAAAATTTCAAACAAACGTGCACTCCTGCTGATAAAATTGCATTGCAAATTTTATCCACCTACCTATTTATGTTTGTGAGTTATCGCGTTGACATTAACACGGACATGCAGACAGACAGACTTCCGGAGGACGGAATTTGTCCAAAATTTGATATAAACCTACAAATTATGTGTAAAGATCACAAACAAAATTTCATCCCCGTAGCTCTAAGAGTTTTTGAGTTATCATGTTCACAGACACACAGACAGACATAATTCAAAAACTGTGTTTTTCGGAATCAGGGAGGTCTAAAACGTGGAGATTCGTCAAATGATCGAATTCGAATTTTTTAACGATTACAATACTTTCTTTTTGTGTAATTCGTATACGAGTAATAATCCAGCGGGAGTGACATCCCCTAAACATTCTCGTATACTTCTCAAACATTTGTCATTTCCCTTCTCCCTGCGTGGATAACCAACCAACTGTAATTCGAACCAACTGTAGCCCAGAATTCAATGACTATCAGAAGCTTTTTCATTGTAGATTATAGTGATAGTAAAATATTTAGGTGAAGAATCATATTCAAAGAGATGCGTATGTAATAAAATTTAACAATATTTATTTTCTATCAAACTGTACCCAATGCAAGCTCCGTGTACGGAGGAGAAAACAGGAGAAGACCTCGTTCGTTGACTTGCGCATGCGCAAAGATTGCTTCCAGTACGCAAGGAAAACAAGGACAAAGTGACGTAATCCTTCCGCGTGCACAGAGATTGCTACCAGTACGCATGCGTATGGAGAATCGGATTAGAAAAATTCATTATGCAATTTGAACGCCTTTTTCTTTACCGAGTCAAACGAAATTTGGGCAGAGATCTATAATTAATGTTAGCTACCATCATACCAATTTTTATGTATCAAACCTAAAGGGTTTAGTAGATATAATTTTTAAAATTATGCTATTATACAGTCCGACAGACAGTCAACCCTTCGTCGGATTTCGTCCAAACTTTGATACGGACCTACATTCATGGAGATAAAACTGTGTACCAAATGCTATCTATCTAGTTATTCAAGTTTTTGAGTTATAGCGTTCACATGAACGCGGACAGACAGAAAGACAGACTTCCCGTAGACGGAGTCCATCCAAAATTGGATAGAAACCTACAAATTATGTGTAAGGATTACATACAAATTTCCGCCCTGTATCTCTAATAGTTTTCGAGTTATCGTGTTCACAGACACACATACATAATTTCAAAATTGTGTTTTTCGGACTCGGGGAGGTCTAAAACGTGGAGATTTGTCAAAATCTCGAGTTCGAATTTTTTGATGATTTCAATACTTTCTCTTTGTATACTTCGTATACGAGAAAGTAAAAAACAGTGTTTTTCATATACTACAACCTTTGTAGGTTAAAAACGCGTTAAGTAGACTTATATGGCTTTCCTGATAGTTTAAATGGCATCACTTCATGTTCATAAGATACAAGTAAAATGCGTCGTGTCAAATTTTGGAATCTACTGCGCATCTGTGTTTGGCCACATTTAGTAAAGTAAATATAGTACCCTTAAGAAGGGGGAGGGTCGAACAAAAGCGGGTCTGGTGCAAATTTGACTTGCGGGGCCTTGAAAGAAATTTCGAAGACCAAAATAGTTCTTTGCATTTTGCTATTCATTAAATTGCACAATTTTGCACAGTACATGAAAATGATAAATAATTAAAACATTTTTATAAAGCTAATATTTCAATCACACAAAAAATCGTTAATAAATCAAATAAAAAAATAATTGTTTCCTATATGCAATTTGGTACGCGACTTATTGGGAAAAGTTTGCATTATGTAATTTTTGTTTCATTTTCTTACATGTTTTACAGCAAATTCGTTGATGATATCGCCGTAATTTTGTTTCCTGGTCATTTCGGATTCGATAGATAAAATGGCTAAGGTTATCAATCTTTCTTCACTAATGCTAAATCTCAAGCAATTTTTTTATTCTTAATTTTAAAAAAGATCTTTCTGCAGATGCGACGGTAATTGGTAAGATCAATATAATTAGAATAGAGACGAAATTTGAATACTATTCAAATAAATTATTTTTTGATAAACATTGTAATATTGCATCCTAGAAGACGAAATTCGGCGGCAAATTTTGAATTCATTAAATAAATCAATTTTCACTTTGAAAAATCAGCTCGTACCGTTCGAAACCCTCTCGGCCACCAATAAAGAGGGGAGGTCTTTTTCACATGTGGTAGATTTTCTAGTGATTCCATATAAGCTCCCAGGATTCATATACCTAATTTCAATTTTTCCTCTTCTCTAAACTCCATTATATACATCGTTTCTTTCCTTTCCTACATTGTATTGTGTGTGTATGCTTTTATGGCCTTTGTCCCAAGCCCCTGTTGGATGAGGTTACATGTATACTTCTTATAAATATCTTTTAATCCTTTTTATTGTATCATATTTATTTTAACAAATACTTTGATTTACTTTTATTATATTACTAGCAGTACGCGCTCGGCGTTGCCCGTGCCATCATGACTTCAGCAAAATGAAAAAAAACCCCACCCACAATGACATGAACAAGTTTTGAAAACAAAATAAAAGCAAAAGATACACATTATTAATTTTTAGGAAAACGGTACCGAGTACGTTAATCCGAAACAATATTAAAAAATTGCAACGTGAAACTCATTATTAGACAGCAAGCGAATTATGCGAGGCAAAGAAACAGGTTAAGACACTGCCGAAAATAATTATTGAGTCATTTTCAGTTAAAGGTTATGACGTCCCGTGCGTTCTTCGCCGCCAGCCAATGAAATTCAACAAGGCATTCTGGGAACGAAGAATGTCGCTCCGGTGAATGTCTCGCTGAGAAGATCGCTAGCAAAAAACTGTTTGAACTGATCAGGGAAAAATTAATTGAAAAAACGGTAAAAGGTATTTTAACGGTTCTTGCTTTAAATCCGACAGAAACCTTCTAGTTATAAGCTGAAAAAAATTGAAATTCATAGCGTTATTGGAACGTTGAATGCAAGAATTTGAAGAAATCCAAATAAAAAATTAACATAAAAGTGACTATTTTTCAAAACTTTCTCAAAATTCAGTTAATTACGTTAGAAATTTAAAACCAACTTCATTAGAAAGAAAATTGATTGTTCTTTCCGATGGTGTATCTATTTTTATTCCAACGATTATCAAAACCGATTTTATTGAGAAATAAGCGCAAAGAACTACACAAAACAACGTAAAATATTAAATAAAAACTTTTCTAGATTAAATTTTAAAATTCCGGCTTCTAGGTGCATTGCGTCACCATTAAGACTACCTGTGTGTCAAATTTCAAGGCTGTAAGTGCGACAGTTTCATCTGGACGTCGCACGCACGCACACACACACACACACACACAAACATTGCCTGTTATAAGAATAGATTCTGTCTATTATCATGAAAATGATTTATTAATTATATATTGATATTTAATTCTGTGTCTGTATCCTCCAACCAAGATGGGTGTAGTATTACTCCAAACTACTATGTTAACCTTAACCCATAATAGGCGTAAGGAATAAGAAAAAAAGAAGGGCTTGCAGTGGCCTGCTCAGCTTCGAGACCGGATAGATCCAAGTCCGAAACTCAAACCGCCAAATAACTACGGAGTATGTGGCCCTGGTGCACGCTCAATCTTCCGCCGACGGTTAAACGACCTCTCGCCCGTTTGGAGTGGAAGTTTGGCAAGGGAGGCGCAGAAGTATAATCACGGATCAGGATGACGAGGTCTGCTCCAAAATAGCCTTCGTGTTTCTCCAAAATGGTACTTTAATGTAATTAAATTATAACTTGAAACACTTGAGGCAAAATTAACAAAAAAATATATCACAAATTTAGTTTTTTCCCCTTCTTCGTCATTCTTTTTCCATCAAATCCTAAATACATTTTATTGTATATATTTATATAGTTTAGTTTAGTTATACTGACGTCCCGTTTTGAAGCAACACGAGGGCTATTTGGGAGAGAGCTCGTAGTTTTGAACAGCAATCAGATGCCGAGGACGACTCCCGAGCTGGCACCGTCCTCTCCAAGCTCTAATATTTTTACTGTTCCCTGTTTGCCCGAACAGCTTTTAAATTTATAGCGTCAGGGATGTTTTTATATTTTATATGAAAAGAAAGAGCATTCATTTTGTCATTCTTTATTTTGTGATTATCATTCGCCACACTTGGTGGTTGAGAACACGCAAATCAAGCTATTCTCTCCCCACTGAGGTGGTTCGAACCACACATGTTAATACTCCCAACTCTCTTGTATTTAAAAGTACTGCCCCTGTTCGGGCAATGCCTGTATTATTTTATTGAAGCCAATAAATCCCGTCCTCCACATACTGGTGGGGCGGCTCTCTCCCCGCTAGTCCTCTCCGGCCTTACACCCTTCTTGGGTAGGCCGGTCCGCATATAGGCATTCTGTACTCGAGCAGAGCACCATTTTAACTTTGGAGGGCTCTGATTGGACAAGCGAATCTGACGTAACTATACTTTGCTCTTGTTTGTTTACGTCCAGGGGTGGCGCCAGAGGGGGGGGCCCCCCGGGGCTGCTGTGCCATCGGGGGAAATTTTTGTACGGGGTATTCAACTCTAATTGATAAATAATAATCTGGCGAAAATTTAAGACCAATTTCATTGCATTCGTCCCATGTACAGCAGGTCGTGCCCCCTGTCAGGCAAGTCCAGTCCCCCGTCGGGGAAACTCTAGCGCCATTCCTGTTTACGTCTGACCACGTTCTGAGTGATTCTTTCAACTAGCGATAGCGAAATGTTCTTTGCGTAACACGCCATGGCTATTCAGAATTCCAATCTCCCCCCTTCTTTTTTAAACGAAGTTGTTAAAATCGTTGAAGATGAAACCATCGTTCGAAGAAACCTTAAAAGTGCTTCCGATGTGTATTCATGGATAGAAGAATATGGAAGAACATCGGATACGAAATGGAATCTTCGATCTTCTAGATCATCTGGAACAAGGCTTGTGTGCTGGTAAGTAGCAATAATTAATCTTTTAATAATAAATCAACATCTTTTAGATTATGTATGTTGTAATTTGTAATCCTATATCATGCATTATTTCAATACTTATATTTATCATGGTTTAAGTTAACTATTAATATATGGATTTCAATGTTTCAGATCTGAATGAAACAATAATGAAGCAAATCTAACCACACTAAATCAAGAAGAAGAAAGATTCCCCTTTCGGAAATAAATTCAAGCAATATCTTGGGGAAAAAATTAGTACAGTAGAACCTCGCCAATCCGAACTAATTGGGACTAGTGCCTGTTCGGATTACAAAAAATTCGTATTACCCGAACTTCCGATAAAAATAGAAAAGAAAAAGATGTGTGCTAAAAAAATATAAGTTATAAGTACTCAGTACTACTTTCTCTTGAATTCTTTTATTCAAAAGCAATAGAAAGAGAATGTCTCCCCTTTTCATTAGAATAATGGATGTGTTCCTGTATGAAGTGACCTTGTCTCACTGCGAATTGCATTAGTTTCTTCAATGTGTATAAAATTGTGCATGCTGAAAAAGTACTTTTTTTGTTTTTAGTATGTATATTTAAATCTTTTCAGGTAATCTTTTCAATTACATATAATTTTCGAAAATAAAATCGGTTCGGATTAACCGGAATTTCGGATTAGCGGGGTTCTACTGTATTTAGAGTTTTAAGAACTATAAACAAGTTACGCGTGTCTCACTGTTGAAGCGATGTGCAGAAGAGTGACGTCAGATTCGCTTGTCCGATCAGAGGCCTCCAAAGTTACAATGGTGCTCTGCTCGAGTACAGAATGCTTACATGCGGCCGGGCCAGTGTGGGTATTTTTGCGGTATAATTTCGGTAACTATGAATGATTTGGTGTGCGGAGGACCCACATATACGGCCTTCAGTAGAATCGGGTTTCGAGCCAGTTGCCCTCCGGCACGGCAGCCGAGACCTTGCCACTAGGTCACAGCGGCCCCCATATTTATATAGATATAACTATTCTAAAATGCACACACATTTTGTGGATACCCTATAGAGTATACAATCGTCAATAGAATGATATTGCCACAAAAACAGTAATAAAATGGTTCCTTTAAATAAGAGCAGTACTTTGTGCCAGGAAATTTCTCTTGAAATGATCCAATAACCACCCAAAATCGTTCCGTTAATGACAAGAATGCCAGGCGACGCTAAAAGATTTATCATCTAAGCTCAACTTTAACTAGATAATCAATTCTTCCCCTATTTGCGCTAATGTTTTCAGGGTATTATTATAGTTAAATCAATTTTTCAGGCGTGCTTCTGCAATTCAAGTGTTAAATTGCTAAATCATAGCATTTAATCAAATAAATCTGTGTTGGGTAATCAGCTACCTGTTAGGCAACTATCAAACAATAAGATCTTTCTTAAGATTTGATAAAATGCTTTCTCATGGTAAAAGAGCGTAGGTAAACAAAAGCCCGTTAAGTAATTAAATTGACTACCAATTAGTTTAAGAACTGAAAGGCATTTAATGATGGAATTAATAAAGTGCGTGTGCGAGATATGCATTCTGGAAACGTCCCGAAAAATATCTGGAAACGAGATCAAAGATAAGGCATGGAACGCATCTTTTGCTGCAGCAATATAGTCACACGCAGGGTTCCCACTTAAATCCGTTATCCCCCCCCTTAGTTCTAAACGGTGACAGCCTAGGCCATAAAGTTGGTGTCTAGGTATAGTAAAAAGGCTATGCGCTACTCGATGAGACAACTTACAACGCCATCTACCGGCAAATTTTGGAATTAGTGGTCCTATAACGTAAACGGTGAAAGATACGAGAAAAAAGTCAATTAGTAAGTTGTAGGGCACTCTCGATTTAGTACGATAAGATACCTTGCGCACATTAATACTCAAAACAGAATGCAAAAAATGAACATTTATTTGATTGTGATTTCCAACACTATGGCGAAGTGAAACGCGAGCGAAGCGAGAAAAAACCACCTTACGGACTAAATAACAGCTTGTAATGTGGCGCAGGGTAATGCGACTCTTCCGCCAACATTGCAGGATCTTCAACGACGCATTACTGATGGTTGTGCCTCCGTAATACCTGCCATGTTGCACAATGTGCAGCAAGAAATCTAGTCCAGTGTGCAAATGTGCATAGTGGCTAATGGAGAGTATTTTGAACAATATAATAAATGATACAGAAAACAGGGACGTGTCTCGGTTTCTTTCTTCCACTCCTTATGACACGACAATTTTCGAAATCGTGACAAACAAATGTTCATTTTTTTTCATTCTGTTTGAAGTATTAATGTGCGCATTGTTTCTTTTGGTACTCAATCGAGAGTGCTCTACAATTTACTAATTGACTTTTTTCTCGTATCTTTCACCATTTACGGGATAGGACAGCTAATTCCAAAATTTGCCGGTAGATGGCGTTATAAGTTGTCTCATCGAATAGCGCATAACGTTTTTACTATACCTAGACACCAACTTTATGGCCTAAACTGTCACAGAAGTTAGGGGGGGTGTAACGGATATAAGTGGGACCCCTGTATTTAACATATTATTAATATTGGTGATTTATTTATTTATTTGCCTACGCCGGCACAGCCTACTCAGAGGGTGTAAGGCACTGACCGGACGTCGGGGAGTACAAAATAATAACAAAACAGAAAGAAAAAACATTACATCAAATTAAAGAACATCGCAACAAAACTGAATTACACTGCATGCAAAAAACAACAGCAAATCAAAATTTTTGATCAACCAAACAGAAGACAAAGGAAGTGACAGAAAAGTTCATAAAACAACATCAAATAGTAAAACAGAAAACAAAGATAAATGAAAATTAAAACAAAAACTTAGGATATTAAGCACATTACAGCATGTGTGACAATTCGATAGAACACATTTAAAATTTTATATTCAAAGAAGAAATGAAAAAACCCCGCATAGATGTTAAAGAAACGTTGATATATTTTTTGACAACGTTTCATCGGTCAGAAAGCTCTTTTTAAATGCAACTGGAAATTCTGAAGATCTCTTTCAGTTTCAGAAGTCCAAATTTATTATTCACTAAAATTTTAAACCATGCGATTTGTTTGCGTTAGTAGCTCTATTTAAATTAAATTCTTTAGTGAACAGTCATCCATTTCTTCCATTTTGATTGTATTTTTCTTTTATTTTCTTTTATGTGTTTTAATTATTTTAATTATTAGAGAATTTTTTTTGTTTAATATTGTAGTGATTTGTTGGTTAATTATAGGAAAAGTTTGTTGATTCAATCACTGGATGTTGCTGCGTTGGGCGCGCAGAAAGGTGTGTTGTTATCATTATTGTTTATTTCTTCTGTTTCTTCTATATATTTTTTCTTGTTTTCTTTTTTAATTTTTTGTTTTTCTATTATTATTCCTTAGTAAAAGTACAGTCAAAACCATAGTGGTCTACATCAGTGTTCCCCAACCTTTTTATTGCCGCGGACCGGTCAACGTTTGATAATTTTACCGCGGCCCGCTGGGGGGGGACGTTGATTGTTTATATTTTAGATTGTTTTGATTTAATAATTTTAATTTAATTATATTTAAACATTAAAAAACATGTTTCATAATTTTTTTAATAAACAAATAATTAAGCATATTCAAAATAAAATACAGTTACACCAAAAAATGAATATAAAGTGATTTAGCATGTTAACTCACTAGAACGCTAAATCAATGAGAACCCTGAGCTTGTTTCTTTGCAACGAGACGGTTCCATCTGGGGGTAAGAAATCGATCACAAGATTTGAAGGAAGACAAACAAGTTGAAAAAAAAGCTCATAAAAATGGAAATAATTTAATGTTCCTTGGGCGGCCCGGTACCATTTGATCCACGGACCGGTCCCGGTCGCGGCCCGGGGGTTGGGGACAACTGGTCTACATCACCTTGTAAACCACATTTGCAATTTGGTGTGCTGGCTAATTTGAATCGATATAAATATGACACAAATGGGCCTTGACCTGTTAAAAAATATATCACATATTTAATATTGGTTATTGACGGAGTGAAGGGAAGTTCACTTTTAATTCAAACTTTTTCTGTTTGTCTGTAAATGTGTTCGTAACGCAGTCATCGTCAAAAGCGTTGTTCAATTTTCTTCGAATATAACATGAAAGCACCTAAGAGTCATTAAAATGACGTATGTGTAAGGATTTTTGTTCTGATGCCGTTTCAAGATGGTGGTTGTTTTAATGGTTCCGTTTGATGTAATTTTCGGCATTTTTAAAAGATTCTAACCTCACGGAACTCCTTTCAGAATACCTCCAAAAATGCCGCTAATAGCAAATGGTATTTAATTCTTATTGTCTTAATACTGATAAAAGCAGGTAATTAAATGTAATTATCATAGTACTGATAAAGGCAGGTAATTAATTAGAATTTTGTCAATACAGATAAACGCAAACTTTTAAATGTAATTCTGCGAAAACTGATAAAAGCATATCCTTGTGCAAATAATTCACTTTCGAAAAAAAAAAAAAATTCGACGGGAGGCTGTCTCTGCGAAACGACCGTTGGGATTGAGGGGTGTAGACTTACATTACTCAACTGCGACTAAAGTTGTTCTATGTGAATAATGTGACTTTGACCTATGACATATGCTCTATGACCTTCCTCTGTTAAATGAAACTAAAACCAACTCAATTAAATCGATAGAAAGGACAGCTCAATTAAATCAACAATTGTTAATAATAATTAATTAAGGACAGTTAATTAATCGATTAATCAACTGTGACTTTCTGTGACTAAATAGCTCTATGCGAGTTTGACCTATGCTTTATGACCTTCTGTTAAATGAAGCTAAAACCAACTCGACTGAATTAAATTGATGGAAAGGACAGCTCAATTAAATTAACAATTGTTAATGATAATTAATTAAAGATTAATTAATCGATTACTCAACTATGACTTTCTGTGACTAAAGTAGCTCTATGCGACTTTTACCTATGACCTATGCTCTATGACATTTCTCTGTTAAATGAATTAATATGTATCAATTAATTAATCTGAAATGAATTAATTATTAATCTGTTAAAATCCAGTTAATATACCTCTTACGACCGATGCGTGAGCGCGCATCGATCGCTGTGACGTCATCAAAATTTGTTAGTGATTTTCACCAACTTTGAAGCTCGACTGTGACTAAACCGTAACTCCAAATGCTACAATTTTTTTGCAATCTTCAATGTCAACCCTTCTCTGTTAAATGCAACTAAAACCAACTCTCTATGTTATTTGGGTATGGACCTATAAGCGTTTAAAAATACCACGAAAAGCGTCAAAATTTTGTCCTTTCCTGACGCACCATTAGAGCACTATGGAGAGACGTAAGTTTACGTCAAAACTGCTTAAACTCATAAAGACTGCGACAAAGAGAAGATCTTAGGTTTTGTTTTTGTTTTCAATGGCAAGATTTGCTGTTCACAGAACAATAAATTTTCTTTCGAAGGTAACTTAACTATTATTTCCAATACATTTCATTCGCATTTCAAACTTACTATTTAATAACAGTAAATGTTGAATCAAAAATATCACCGACAACTTTTTCCTGAACGAAGAATTGAAGCCATTTAACCTATTAAACGTTGCGCCCGCCATATTGACTCGCATTGAATTATCGCATTTTCAGGCTTTTAATCTAAAATTTAATTAATATTAAATTTTAGAATTAAGCTAATTTTTAAATTTTAAAGCAGAATTAATTTTAAAGCTAATTAATATTAGCTTTAAAATTTGACACAAAAATTGCGTAGAATCCATAAGCATCTCAAGTATCCAATGCCCGATTCTTAGATGAACGAAAGCGACACCCCCTTTCCAAAACAGGAGGGGTCATTTATTAGATAGCAAAAAAAAATGCAAATCTTCAGGGGTTAATAGAGTGAATTTCTACACACGCGATACACGTTAGATAACGATGGCGACACCTAAGACGGCACTCCCTTTCCCAATTTCAACACTTCACTTACGGGAGACCCCTCACGACGGATTCAAGGGGATATACGACTCTTAAACCTCGAAAAAATGGTTGAAAACTGTCAAATTCGATACATTATATCTCTGAAACGATGCAATTCACAGACTCACTTTTTTTCTAGAAAAATATCTGTTCTTTATCTTATAGTGCATATAGATATTTTCAAACCTTCATATTGGTATGTATTTATTTGAGAGAGTAATAAATATGGGTATACTTTTTGGAGAAAAAATGAGATAGTCACCTTGCGCGCATGATTCCGGTTAAAATATTTATCTAAACACAATATTTTGGGTATCTAAGTAATACAAACAGTCTGTTTAAGAAATTGAACCTCAATTTCTTAACATTTAAACTTAATTTCTATTTTATACACCAATTTAAGATAAAAATGTTAAAAATTGTTAATATTTCAACTTTTCTAACCCTAAAAAACAATTCTTTGGAGAAATATGAACAAAATGTTGTTCAATTTGTAGAACATAACAAAATGCAAATTCGGTAAAAATCTTATGCAAAAATATTCCATAGTTCTTGAGATATCCAGCGCGCAATATAAAAAAACACATTTTGAGATATAGCGCTTAAAAGATTTGGCCATATTCAATGTTTACGTTGAAGGTTTGATACATTTTCCTTCATAACTTTCATTATTATTTGAATTTTTTAATGCGGATTGTTTTAAATTGTTCAGAAAAGACAGGGGAAGAATATATATCTTTCTCACAAAATCGAAAACTTTCGGGATTTAACAGTACGAGTATCAGGCTATGTATGGTAGATCTTTGGTGGAACGGGATTTCGAGCCTGCGATTTTCAGGTCCCAGAGATGCTACCGTTAGACGTTGGTGGCCTCAAATAGTAATGAAATTGTAAAGTAAAATAATTTTTTATGAATGTATATTTTATTGACGAACCCCACGGAAATAACTGCAGAAAACCGTTAATAAATTATATCTATTTTAGTCACATATATAGTTAATTTCCCGCGTTGGATATATTTGAGTAACCTTATTATAAGTTATTTCTAACGAAAAAAAGTTTAAAGACTTTTGGAAAGACAAACATAACTTAATTAAAGTTCCAACTTAAATATTTTTTTACCTTCACGTATCTCGCTCAGAATTAAAAATTAACATAGATAGTTAGAACAAAATTTTAATTACGTCTGAATAAATATTGCTGATGGTATAATGAAAATTTCTTCAGAAATATTTACTTAGGCGTAATTAAAATTTTCTTCTAACTATCTATGTTATTTTTTACTTTAATATAAGTATCTGAGAAGTAAAAAATTAACATAGATAGTTAAAAGAAAATTTTAATTACGTCTAAGTAAATATTTCTGATGGTATAATGAAACGATTTCATTTTATAAACCATAATAACTAGAAAAGTCGGTTACTTTTTCACCTAAAAAACTATAAAAGAATATTTTAAACTAAATCATGCGAATGACAATGCGAATTCAATTTTGTAAGCAAATAAATGGTAAAACGTAAGAAACCACAAAATGGTTTAAAAGATAAGCAATAAATTCGGTTCAATGCAATACAAAACTATTTCTTAGTAATTTCTCAGAAATATACTTTATAGATCTTATGTATTTACCAAAACGTCCGAAACCAATCAAATAACTCCAGGAACAGTTGTTATCTGACATTTATTGCGAACAATTTAATGTTAAATAATTTGAACAATATTTATCTTAAAAAGGAACATGCCATTTTTAAAATTACCGTCTGCATCTTTCTTTGGAAGAAAAGAGTACGTCAATAATATCGCACATTCAACAATAAAGAAACCTATTTATAAGAAAATTATTTACGCTTCAAGATAAAATTCCTTTGAGACAAGACTAATACGATACTTTATGAAAACGTATTAAAAAAATTCAATATCCAATTCACATGTCTAGATTACATTTTCTCTCAAAAGGCGATGCCATCGAAGGAATTAAGTTTTTCAATTTAATATCCATCTTGAAGTATCAAATAAAAATGTTTATCTTGTTGAATTGGAGAGCTATCAAAAACACTTCCCTACGTGTTTAAATGAAAAAGTAAAACCATTTGAAATAAATAAAAATTTTGATTGAGGAAAAAGATTCGAATATATTTTCAATTTTCTTAGAATTCTACACTTTTTAATCGATGTAGCAGACGATATGATTTAAATTCAAAGCTTGAACACAATTTAAATAGTTTATTGTTTGACTGCTTTTGGAAATTATGCGGAAATTGTTCGGAATATGAAATTGGATTTTTCTCTCTTTTTCTCAACAGCTTAGTATTTAGAGGATGTTCATTACTTTTGAAGTCTGAATTCTAAAATGAAACTGGAAATGTGGAAAAGAATGGGACAATTTCACTTTGAAGCTGAATTCATTACAGATTTTATGAATCAGAAATATCGGAGATATTCATTCATCATTCTGCTTAATTTTTCACTGTAAGTAATTTACTATATTCCATGAACCCTGCAAATGAGATTCCAAGAAAATGTATTTCAAATGAAAAATAAAGGATTTTTCGAAATGATCAGAAGAGTCAAGCATTTCAAAAAGTTTTTTTGATGATTTCACAACATAAACAATTCCAAGATTTTTAATTCCTCAGTTTTATGAATTACTAATATAATAGCCCAGATTGTCTCTCACTGATCCGGTAACGCTCTGACGTCACCAACAATAAAATTCGCTCCATGGCACTGCGAGACCTTAAACAGAATTATTTCATTGTTAGAGCACTTAAATTTCCGTAATTTTATATTTAAAAGAGTAATTGTCGTTCTAATTTCAAATTTAATAGCTCTAAAATAGTGAATTAAAATTTTCTATCGATTGATATAAAATGTATCTCTCTATGATCAATAATTCCCGAGAAATGTTAAAATATATTAACCACATATTTCAAATTCATTTCCGTTTTTTAATAGAAAGTATTAAATTACGTCAGTGGTATATCATGCGCGTGAAATAATTTGGACGCCACGATGCATCTGATAATTTATTGCAATCGTGATGATATAATTTGATAATATTTTTTGGCAACGTCTGACAAGCAGAGAAGTGCTTTGTTCTGATTATTATTTCGAAAAAGAATTCCTTCGAAATTTTAACTTACGTTTTACAAGCTGAGAATTTCATGGTTATTGAATTATTATGTGCATATTTTGTATATATTTTTTACTATAATTTAATACTGTAAATCATGAATTAGTTTGCTGCATTTTTTACGATGAATACCGACGAAGAATCCATCGCAAAAAGACGGCGGATGACAAAGGAAAGAAAAGCAAGATGGTTAGCTGGACAGGATTCGTGCAGCAGATTTAGCAGCTTATAGA
>BGPR01033018.1:0-17200 GCA_013235015.1 Araneus ventricosus | reverse complement strand
TGCCTTATTTTATAGATATTTATAAAGATAAGCAAAATTTTCAGAAAGAAAGGTAAATTAGTTCAAAGTCTAACCGTTGCCTAACAACGGAGTAGCTATAAATTTGCGTTATTTCCAAATCGTCTGCTCGTAATTAAAGTTATTAAACTTTAAAAAATTAATAAAAGTTGAAGGTTAAATGTCACAGAAAATAAATTGATATCATTGAAAAGGTAAAATTTTGAACGTTAAGATGGTATAAAAATAATTTTTCGGACAATTTGTTCCGAAGTTACAGCGGAAAAAAGGATCACGTGATAGTTGATTTTAAAAATAATTTATTCCACATGTTTTCGCATTCCTGAAGGATCACGTGACAGTTGATTGAAAAATAAAATAATCTTCATCGCGAATCGCGGAGTCAATGGGCTTTCTTTGTTAATTATTTAATTTTTATCTGTAGTCAAAAATAATTTAACGTGATTTCTCCTGCCCTATGTCCGTTCTTGGGTGTCAAGCTACAACTCTGCCAATTTTCATCCGAATCGGTTTGGTAGTTTTGCCGTGAAAGCGTAACAAACAGACAGACAGACAGACACATTTTCACATTTATTATATTACTAGCTGTTAGCCGCGACTTCGTGCGCGAAGAATTTGAATTATTCTTTTTTTTTAATTCACGAATGTAAATGTTTTGTTGCGTTTTGAAAGGGGAAAGTAAAAGTTCTGACAGAGATAATACTTAATTGGACGGCTGACAGGAGTGTACTGTACATGTATGCTGATATAGTTATGTAAATTGTTTATATATTCTAATATACTTTTGTATACCACATTATTTGCACGGATGTAGAGGTTGTGTGGGCTGGACACACGTGAACACGCCATGTATAGTTGCCCATGCGAAAAATATTGTTTTTCCAAATGTACATCTGACACTTTCAGTATCTGGCCCTGAGCCTGCCAAATGACATTTTTAAAGGGATTTGTTGCCTTCTAAACTGAGAAGCTATAACTCTGCCAATTTTCATCCAAATCGGTTTTGTGGTTTGGTCGTGAAAGCTTAACAAACAGACAGACAGACAGACACACTTTCGCATTTATTATATTATTAAGGATTACGGATATGGATATTTATAAAAATAAGAAGAATTTTCAGAAATAAAGGTCAATTAGTTCAAAGTCTAACCGTTGCCTAGCAACGGAGTAGCTATAAATCTTCGTTATTTCCAAATCGTCTGCATGTAATTAAAATTATTGAACTTTAAAAAATTAATAACAGTCGAAGGGATAATGTCACAGAAATAAAATTAGTATCATTGAAAAGGTAAAAGTTTGACCTTCAAGATGGTATAAAAATATTTTTTGTCGGACAATTTGCTCAGAAGTTACGGCGGAAAAACGGTTTCGGTTAATTTCTAATTAACTGGCTGTTTAATTAACTTTTGGACATAGAAAAGTTCATAAGTGTCTTCCCCTTGTCTTAAACAATAATTGTACAAAATTTGGTTGAAAACAGTCCATTGGTTTAGGAGGAGATGTGGAACATAGCCACATACACACATACCAACAATGACTTTTATTTATATTAAGATTAACAAGATACATATTGTTACAATTTTACGGCCAAACAAAATTTTTAAATATATTTCTTTTATGGCGAAACGATTTTTTTATCTAATTTCTTTTCTTAAAATATTTTAATAATTCTACAAATATATTTTTTTTATTCGTTACAAATATTACAAGTGTGCATGGGTATTTAGCAAATTCTAACCACTATACGATTCAACATAACTATTCAAAGTAAGTTTAAAAAATATCAATTTGTGGACAACTCCTCATCTTTTAGCTTCTCTTCGATGGGTAATTCTGCTCGTTGTAATGACGATATTTTTCTGAATACTAATGATATTGATCTGATTTTTTTTATATAAGTTGCCAGTATTCTGTGAAGAGGTGTGGCCCAAAAAAGTTTTTGTCTCCATCAATTTGTAGACAATCCCCTAATTGCCCACAGTACAGAATCTTCAATGTAAAATGTGAGTTACAGTCTATTCTTCATATGGTCGAAGTTTAAGGGCAGTCAGTTAATCCTTTCCGCAGAAAATCTAAAAAATGTGAAAATCTGAAAGTGTCCGGATACTTTTGTCCATATAGTGTATTTCATCGAAGGCTTACGGATACACATACTCTAAGGCAAGAAAATATCTATTAAAATGAAGATGCGACAAATTTATCCCAAAAGCAAACTAGATACAAGAAGCAGACAGTTATAAGTATTCAATAAAGAAGAACATAACACCATTAAATATAAACAGAAAAATGCTCAAAATTTCATCATTGAAAACTCGCTAGTCTTCTTCTTCAATTTTTCTCGTATAATTCCACATAAAGATCCACATATAACTTGTGGACAAAAGCGATTGTGCTTATTTATTGTACGACAAAGGGTTCTCGATTGGCGTCATTAAAACTCCTCTAGAAGGATTCAAAATTACCTTTCACACTGAAAAATTGCAGGCGTTGTTTTTTATTCGGCAATTATAATGTTTTCCGACGGTAACTGTGGAAACTTATGTCTGAAGAAAGAATTTTTCATGTCATCCTAAAGTTCAAAAAATGTTGCCTCCTATGTACTAGTCTGAATGGTACAATACTTTTCCCTCATTTCTAAGCGTATCAATGCAAGTTTTTGTTCAAAAATTTACTATGAATTATAGACGCTATAACATGCACAAAAATAAATTTGTTTGTTATTCCCATTGGACTTGAGTAGCACCACGCGTAAAAAAATAATCCTGGTAAGTCCGGATGTTTAAAACTTCACAATTCATTAAACTCTGGAGGTAGAAGTTTCCAAAGTTTTCAGTACTATATCTTTCTATTGTTTTTTAACGTTTCTAATATACAGTACAGCACCGTTTATCCGTCTTTCAAGGGACTGACGTAAAACGGTGTACAACCGAAAAGGCGTATAATCAAAATTTTTATTTATCACAATTTCAATGCTACTAATGCAAATTCATTGAAAAATAGTAATTTTAAAGTTTTTTTAAGATAGTACTAGTTTATTACAACGAAGTATTAAAAACTGTACTTAAATTTCAAAATTATACATTTATCTTAAAATTGAGAAAAACATCCCCTTATTGTATATCTTGAGCACTCATTAATACATTTTTTATTTTATACGATTTATGTGTATGTAAGTTCGCCTTCATTTGGAAATGTCGGGGAGGAAAAGGATATTTTCTTCTTCTCTCTCTACTAATAATTTCCCCCGTAACAGAAACGGATAAATAATGAACGAGTCAGAAAATTTCCAAATTTCAGAAAGTGGGAAAACAACTATAACTGAAGCTTTTGCGTCATATAAACGATGTACTTTATCATTACAATGGTTACGAATGAATCGGGACTGTTATGAAACGACGTATAAATGTAAAAGACGTATAAATGAGAACGGTATAAACGGTCTTTGCTGTTTTCCCTTTTCTTTTGAATGCGAGAGTGTGAAAAGACAATTCTGTTTGCATTGTCAGCCGTTGATCAGGAGTAGTCTGAGTTATCCCCAGCTTTGTTTGGCGCTGACGATTTTACTTCTTTTCTGCAAGTATAAATTTATGTAGATAAAGTCTGTTAAAGATACTGGATGTAGTTTCAATCGTAATTTAAGAAAGTTCTCAACAAAAGGGTTGAATCTTGTAAGTTCCCAGCAAGTTAAATCAATCTAAAAACCATTATATTTCGACCTGGCTATACAGAATTAGAAATCTGAACCGCTTAACTTAAAAGCCCGAGAATACTCGTGCATCGAATTATCGCATTTTTAGCCTTAAAACTAAAATTTAATCATTAATTAGCTTTATAATTTTACACAAAAATTACATAGAATCTATAAACATCTTAAGTATTATATGCCTTCTGAGATTAATGAAAACGATAGCCTTTGCTCCTTTTCAAAACAGAAGGAATTCTCTTATTAAATAGCAAAAAAAAAAAAAAACTTTTAAGGGGTTAAAAAAGTTTCAAAAGTTTGCGATGTTTGGTCTTCACATGTCCCTTATCCTGTTCTCTCACTACTAAAAACTGAGAAATTGAATGTGAAAATTAATTTTAGAAATGTTTCTTTTATTGAAGCAAACAGACAAAGAACTAGAATAACGATTGTGGGAAACAAATAAATTCAATTTGAAACTTGTTCTGAAGAAAGTATTTTAATTTAAAACCGAAATAACATTAGGCATATAGTCATTAAATGTTTTTAAAATTCATAAAAAAAATGCTTTCTAGGAAAATCTTCGTTTAAGAATCTTTTAAAATAAATTTAATGATAAAGAAAAGAAAGCGAAATTTCAACATTGCCACTAGAACAAAACCGAAATATTTGATTAAATAAAATAGTTTAATAATTCTTTGCCCAAAATTATTTCGAACTTTCCCAATCCTTAATTTAGAAATCATTTGTCTTCCACATTTTCACAAAAGTCTATAAAATTCTTTGGCTATACGTAAGTGATCTTTCTCATTTAATTTTTTATTTTATTTCGTCCAAGAACATTTGTACTAGATCCTTCACTGTCAAAAGAAATTAGGTTTGGATAAAGCAATAGATTCTCATTCCTTCGTTATCGGTTTTTCTTGTCAGATTCATCTAATTTTGTGTTTTCCCAAGGTAGGAAAACATTAATATCTTTGTCCCCAAAATGGTAGAAAAAGTAGAACAAACACGAGATAAGCAGACCTGCATTCATTTTTGTCTTCAGAAGGCCGCTCAGTGTTATTTCATTAAAGCCGTCGGGTTATCAATTTCATCTGCCACCATCGGTTGATGTTGACAAACAATACAATTCTCGACCTCTTGACATCAATATCAACTTTTTAATCCTTGAAGAACTGACCTTTTCCAATCCAAAGGACAAATTTTCCTCTTCAAATTAAAAATCATGGATATACCCAACACTTTTTAATTTAACAAAAAACTTTTAAAGCCAACTTACTTTAAAATTGCTTTACAAATATTCTGATTATTTTGTTTCTTTGAACACTGCAACCATCCAGAGTATTTTCCTATTGGATCTGTTGTATACTTCCAAAATTTGGTGTGTTTTATGCTTAAATATTTCGTATAGTAAAAAGGATGGAACATAAATTTTGGATTACTTCCTACTGGCCAGTCGGACAGAAAACATAGCATATGCAGTTTCGATCTCAAGACCATATTCCGAATTTCATTTGTCTGCTTGTTACATTTTTGAACTATCGCGTTCACAATAGACACAAATAGACAGACGGCCGTAAAGGAATAGCGATAAAGGAATATTGATCCATATAGGAAAATGACCCATCTAATAATAATAGGATAATAAGATAATAGGATTATAATAATAATAGGTTAATATATCCATTAAGGAATTTTGATTCAAAAATTTGACACAGATCTGCAACTTTCCTGTAAAAATTACAAATAATAATGGGATAATATATCCATAAAGGAATTTCGCTTCAAAATTTGACACAGATCTGCAATTTTGTTACAAAGATTACAAATAATAATAGGATAATATATCCATAAAGAAATTTTGATTCAAAATTTGACACAGATCTGCAACTTTCTTATAAATATTACAAATAATAATAGGATAATATATCCATTAAGGAATTCCTATTCAAAATTTGTCACCGATCTGAAACTTTCTTGTAAAGATTACAAATAATAATCGGATAATATAGGTCGAATTTTAACATGAAAGTGTTTATAGGCTATTTGTTAATTGCGTCATGCGACATGCATGACAGTCCGTTGGGAGATACCACCACTAATACTAACCACTAGAGCTGCCAAATTTCGCACGAAGATACTTCTTGGACAGTAGGTGCTTACTAAGAAAGAGTTTTTCAAAATTTTAATTAAATTTTTAATTAATTAAAAATTAATTGGAATTTTAATGTGTTTTTCTAAACCACCCTAGAACGGTCTAAAAAACTCTCGCACGGAAACTATTTTTACACTACTTTAAAACACAAAATATTAGTTTTTCAGTGATAATTCCATGCAATTTTTTCATTTAATTTTAAGAAATTTTCCAAAATTAGTTTAAACGCAATTTTGTAACAATGTTTTTTTCTTTATATAACCGCGTGCAACCAAATAGCAAGATTGTGAATAATCGATATGAATATTTTAATAGTTCTCGTGCGACTAAGCAAGAATAAATATTAAACTTTTCAGTTTAGATTGAATGCTTTTTGACATGAAAATGCTTTTATACTTGCATTGCGTGTTGTAAACATCGTTACGCCAAGAATACAACGGCTGATTCAATCAAGTCAAACCAAGATAAGACAGACAAATTAAGCTTAAAACATTATCATAATACGATGTTTCAGACTACAGGTTCAAATTCGTTTTATTTTTTTTATTTAGTTACTTTGATCGCCGGAAATAAAATTTCAACCGAATCTGAATCTCTTATGCATAATTTTATATTCATGGTTCCAAGTTGTTTTAAACTTCAAATTGCTATACACATTTAACCCGAGTTCATTTCGTAGCCCTTCACTCTTTTTCTGTTACTTGTCTACATTAACGTAAAATTCGCAGTTAATTTCAACATTACATTGGCACGGCACATTTTACATCCAAAAGCATGCTAATTGGCTTAAAACATAGTAAAGGTAATCTTTCAGTTTACTGGATTATTCATTATATATTTACTATCTTCAGAATTTCTTTTACAGATTTCACAAAAAAATTGATCAAATAAAAGAAGAAAGTAAAATCCAGTAATATATTTTCTAAGCATTCAACGAAGGAAGAGAAACACGCAGTTAAGTATTTGTTTAAACAATGAAAACATTTTGAAATGCGTTGCGACAATGAAAAGCATTGTTGTAAATTATGCCAAAAATATTTTTAAATATTTATTAAAATTAGAGAAAAAATCGTACTACAACTTTATTCATGTCATTGAAAAGATAATTTTTTAAATTTTCAGATAGCGTAAAAATTATTTTTGTGCTGTAGTATTTTCGGAAGTTATTAAGAAAAAGCGTCAAAATTTAACTTAATTTTCAATTAATTAAAATTTCAAAAAAAGTGCTCCGGGGAGCACATTCCCACCCTTCAAAGTATGTTTGTGCCGAATCTCCTAGCGCTAGGTCTAGTGGTCTGCTCTGTAGAGGACCAACACACGGACACACACACAGACACACACACATTCTCCTTTATTATCAGTAGATATTTTTTAAACAATTACAATACTTTCTTTTCTCCGTATACAGAGAAATAAAAAGCATTTGTCTGACCCTTTAAGAAATCACTAACAATCCTGCGTCCTTTATGCAAAATTGACTATTGTCAATAACGACTCAAGTTGATAGGACATAGGATAGAACCGAATGACACTTGGATGACGTTATAAATCTTAATACGCGACACAAGGCTATGCAGAGTTCCATAAAGTTTCACACCTTTCATTTAAACCATACATATATGTTTTACAGAGTATCAAGAAATAGGATTTAGTCTGTGATGCACAACTTCTTATTTCTCCCCAAAAGAGGTCTAAATCTATTATCAATATTATAAGAAATACAGGAAGATTATTTTTTAAAATGATTTTTGTATCAAATGAATTGATTTTAAAACATAATTAGTTTGATTAAAATTTCTTTACTAAAAGTTTTTTCTAGTAAAAAAAAATAAGTAAATGACTTATTTATCTGTTATTAAATTATTCGAAATTAAGTGAAATAGACAATAAAGGTACTGATGAAAATATGAATCACTGTAAAGTGTAAGGTAAAAACTATATTTTGTTAAAAAAATTATCAACAACTTTTTAATACAATAAGGTGATATTTAGAACTACGTAATTAGGCATTATAATTCACTCCATAACTTCAACTGTAGTCTAAACTCGAACTTTCATGGAAAAATGAATGGAAGTAAATCGTTTGACAATATTTTTAAACGTAGCGGTCGCAATTTGAGAAAGATTATAGGCTGAAAATTTAAAGAAGATTTTGCTCGGTTAATTCAGTAATCCATCACAAATTTTGTCAGGTGAAAATGCATTAAATTCATGCCACCATTATCATGTAACGAATGACGAAAAGCGCAAAAAATCTCTAAATATAGCGAAACGCGAGAAGGCGAGGATCGTTTAAAAACGATTTTCGCACGCGAGATGATCGAAGAATGCTTCCTAGTACGTTTTAATGGAATTCAAAACGAATATTCGTCAGAAGAAACTCATTTTTTGAAGCGTTCTCTTCTAGAAGGAAAAAGAAAATTCTCCTTACAGCTCAGATAGGAGAAAGAGGTGCAACCACCAAGTGGTTTCTTTCTTCATTCAAGATATTGAAAGATTCATTTATTATCGGAGGTGTAAAAACTAAAAGAGATTCAAACTGTTAGTTTTTTCGTTAATTGCGTTATCTTTTTCCAAGCGAATTCGATGTTGCTTATAAATATATAAAATAATCCGTATATGAAATGAAAACAACAAGAAGGAAATTTAATTTTAAATTCAAATGAAAATCAAAATCATACGCCTGAGCTATGCTAATTCCTCGATTGCTGGTTTATATTTTAACTCAATAAATATTACATTTTTCGACTGAACAAACTTCTAATGATATATTTCTTTTAATGAAAATTGGAACTGAACTCAACTACTGAAAGCATTTTTTACTTTTATGTAAACCAACTGTGTACAGAGAACGTGTTGAATCGTTAAAAGTTCCAATTTTAAGTATCGACATTTTGGTGAATTTTGCCTCACTTCGTTCATTCTTGTTTTATTTTAAATAAAATTCTTTATCTTAACTATTTAAACACTATGGGTCAAAAACGCAAAGAGGTAGAAGAATGAAATTTGGAACCTAAATTGTATATTCGCTTCAAATTTAGGTCCAAGTTCGTCAACAACACGAGATGCTTTTCTTAAAACACATGTTCGACTTTCTTTGTTTTATGAAGTTGCAAGAAAAGGGTTATATTTATGAAAATATTATCATTTGGGCCTATTTGCAAACGTTGTATCTTAAAAGCGTTTTGAATATTCTGCTGTGTGTGTGTGTGTGTTGAAGGGTTAATAAATTTAATATTTAAATAAAAGTAAACACAAAATAATATTCCTGGCAAATAGGCTGATCGCCAAAGGTGACTGGTAGTATAATTATAATTACAGGCGGTTTCAATTCATACGAAAAAATTTAGTCATTTTATTGTACAATTTTTGAGTGGACACGGTAGATTCCCAGCGTACTTTGTACGGTTTGGGAGGAGCTTGAACATCAAATGCCCTTGTGGCGCCGTGGGAGATACTTTACACTACGTAGTGAATTGCCCATTCACGGAAAAGTATGCAAAAAAACTAATTTATGATAAAGACAATCTGTCCACAATTTTAAACAGAGAGGAAAATTTAGGTCTCCTTCATTCTATTTATCAGGAGGTTAATAACCTCGTTCCACAGGTTTAGTCCTGTTTTTTTTTTCTGCTTGTCAATTTCTGTTAGAATTTAGAGCCGACCAAGTCTGCGGCAGCATGAAACCACGTCATCTAAACTGTCTTGCACATTTTGGTGACCCTCCGGATGGAAGCATCGATGTACGAGAAAGTGTATATATGTATATATATAAAGAAAAAATAGTACGAGAACATTTCACGGGCCCTCAGCACTATCCTGACAATGGACTCGTCTCCGGGACCAGGGTCGAGGTGTCCCGTAATCAAGAAGAAGAAGTATAATTATAATAGCATGTTTGACAACTGTTCATTGTGTAACGGAAGAGTAGCTTAACCTCTGACTGTTTATCCCGCGAATTCCGCGGTTTGGAAGCAAGCCTATTTTCTCCTGCATCCTGCGATTTTCACAGGCTAATGTGTGGTTACTTGGTACTTTTCATTGGCGGCGAATCGGGGGAGGGGAGGTCGCCCCCTACTTTTTTGCTGGAAAAATCAAACTTTTATTTCATATTAGCTGTCTAAAATTATTAAAATTGCCTAAATTATTAAAAAGTAATAGTGCCCGAGAAAGCTAACTAAGTTTGTAGCTAAATTTTAAATTTTTTTGTCTACCCCTATTATCCCGGGTACTTTTAGATTCAATAAATTTTTTGCTCCCCTACCTTTTCTACTCAATCGCCGCCACTTGTACTTTTATAGCTTTGGATCATATTATACTGGTAAAACTTTGCATATAAATAACAACTCGCCTGTCTCAACGGTATTTGAACACTTTTGCACAAACGTTGCATCTAAATAGGGATTTTAAAAAACCACGCAGTAAGAGGGTTAAAGTGTCTGAATTGAAAATCCAATAAAATTTGACCACGACAGTTTTCTTTTTGTGCCTAATAAATTCAGGTAGGAACTCCCACTTTCAGCTCAGAAGTAATTTCATTGCGAAATGAATCTTCCGACCGCAAAAAATTTTTCTTTGCAAATTCCACTTTAACTGTTGACAAGTGTCGACAAGCAATTACACAAACCACAATTTCCAACCGAGAAGAAAAAAACCCACATAAATCGAAAAGTAAACAATTAAAAAAAGGCTTTCTCTTTCATTCGTCGAACTGTATCACAAGTGATCCGGTAACTGTTTTTTAAGTGCGTATTTGAAAAGCATTCCTCCATCAAATTATACGGTGGACGAGCATCACTTCAGAATAAATTGACCAAGGACAGGTCGCTCCAAAAGGCCCCGGAAACCACAGAGACGCTTCAGCACGCCCATTCTAGAGCCACCTTTTTGTTCGTTATTAAATTGGAACAGAAAGTAATCCGCTCTCAATTAGGTCTTTTCCTCCTGTTACGGAGATCGTTACGGAGCAGATTCGGTTGCACCTTGGAGGTTGTTAAGCAACGGCTTCCCTTTTTTGTGTTTTTGCAGGCTCCAATAAAAACGGTTTTAGCATTGGAGAAAGAAGCTCCTGCAGTATGTCTGTGTAACTGCTTTTGCATAATATGCGACCATGGACTGAATTTATGAAATTTAAATTAGAATTAAGTAAGTAAATTGGTATCCTTGGATGCGTTACATTTTGCATTTTGTCTGATGCGGTAACTTTCTTTTCAGAAATTTTATTGAGTCAGACAAGCAAAGGATGTGTGACTCGCTGAACAATTGAATTTCCTACCTAAAATTATTTTGTAAGTTTGCATAATGTTTCTGTTATGAAATAAGGTTATGATGAGTAGGGTCGTAGTGTCTGCTGACTTTTTATTTTTGCAGAAAAGATTTTGCAGAAATTCTCCTGAAAAAGGAGGAAATAATTATATTTGTAAACGAAAAAAATTTAAATAAACATTTACACAATACCTAATATTATATATGAAAACCAACAGCACTAAAAAAATAGTTTTCCACGTTTTATGTGGGTGGGGAGGAAACTTAACCTTGCAGCGGGCGCGCTTACGCAAATTTTACGACATATAGTGCATCGTATTACATATATTTATCGTGTTGCTTTGCAAAAATAAATGCAAATTTTATTTATGTTATCTGTATTTATTAGGCAAATAATAAACAAAGATTTTATAAATAAAATTGCACTTAAATATATAAAATAACGGTATAAATATGCAATACGATGCACAATTTAAGTATCTCTTGCAAACACGCGGCCGCTGGGAAGTTAACATTTTTGTAGTGCCTTTTCGCTGGATTTAGAGTAATTAATGAACCATAGCAGCTAAAATAGTCTGAATTCATACGAATGCCTTACGTGTATTTTTATCATCTGAGAAATGAAGGCGCATTTTATAAAGTTCCTCCTTCATCGGGTCGTATAAGATCTTAAGAGCAGAATAGTTAAAGAAGTATTAAGATTCGAATCCAATCATAGAATCACTTGATTCTCTATTATTTCATCCAATAAAGCGCTGACTTTTCCTCTTTTTGTTTTAATGCTGCTGATTGTCACTGGCAAGTTTCTGCTCCGAATAAATGTAAGAAACCGGCAAGTCAGCTGTTACATATTTGGAAATGGAAAGAGATAAGTTTGAGCTTTTTGATGATAGAAGGAAAATCAAACGCAAGCCATGTACAGCCGTGCAAATTCTGTAACTGAAGTTCACATTGAAGAAGAAAGCCTATATTACAACTGAGGTTTTGCCTGCTTGGCTTCATGACAGTTGAAGTTTGTGGAATTCTTTTCTCTAATTTTTTAAAGCAGCTTGTCTGTTCAGAAGACACATTTACTAAAGTTATGATGTAACATATGCTTCTAGCAACACATTAAATGCTTTAAAAAGGCAAATAATCCAGTAAATCATTGCAGTCGCAATTATCTTCAGCCATATCGTATAGGATACGACATGTATTTCTAATTGCTAAAATTCATAGAGCATAAGCGGACTGAAAAACTGGATATAGACATTCAATGTCGTGGAAGTTATAGTCGGCAATATCAGCTCGTTTAAGTTCAACGGAGTTTAAAATTTGAAAAAAAATGTTTCTCTGTATAACATCTTGGATTGTCGAATCATTTAAGAAGTTTGAATTGAGTGAAAATTCTATCCCGATTCCTGTCTATCGTCTATCTGTATAAATAAAAGCAGTATATACTTTCATGTGTTGGTGAAATATATTTCGATTATGTATGACTAATTTTGAAATCCATATGGAATTTTGTTCCTCTGTTTATTCAGCGAATAAACACATATAAATTTTGCAAGTTGTTTTAGCAGAACGTTTACCTTTTGACACTCCCTAAGCAAAATTGATTTTGATTATTTTATATGGTGATTGCAAAACCTCATTTCCATAATGCATTTGTAAAATTGGCGACTGTGTCGAAATAACATCATATACACATAGTCAAGCATAGTAATATGGCCTGATTTCTGTTATACCGTATTTAAATCAGTTGGAATGGTGAAATATGACCATAGAGTGCGAAATGGGGAACTTCAGCACTTTTTTTTTATTTTTTAAATCGCTTTAAAATGCTTCGCAACGAACAATAACATTAAAAAAAATTCTAGATAGTTTTTTTTTTTTTAATTTGCAATCCAAGTTCGCCTCTCAGAAAACGCGGGGAAAACGATCCATTTTGGCGCGAAACGGGTCTGACGTCATAGTTGCTTGACAGGGAAGACACACGTTTCCTTCCCGTTCGCTCTCTATAGAGATTCTCTTTTTTTCTATATTTTCCGACTATCGCATCAGATAAAATAATGTCCGCAAGAAACAAGTATTGTATTGTTCCTAAATGTAGTAATACAACTGTAACGGCACCCGATAAATTATTTATCGATGTGCAAAAAATTATGTTATCCGCAAAAAGTGGTGTCAAGCGATGAAGAGAGATCCGAAGCTTAATCCGGAATTATCAGCAAGCAGCATTCGTCATGTCTGTGGAGATAATTTTGATGCGAGTTATTAATTTATATTACATATATTAAAATTGTATATCATGAAGCATAGTAAATTCAGAATTCGATATCTTTTTTTGTTTTTAAAAGAAGTTTAAGGTGAGGTTAGCAGCCAGAAAAAAGATATTTTAAAGCAAATAGTTAAATTTAATTAGTTTTTCCCCGTTTGATTACATGGAATTTATCTTTTTATCCTTGAGGGGCCATGGCCCCTCAAAGGGTAAAAATATAGAAGATCCCATCTTCTTTAAGATTCCTTTTTTAAAAAAAACTTGCTCTTGTTATTTTATTGCATACATTTTTTCAGTGGATATTCGAATGTTTCTTACATTTTTTTAAAAAAATTACAGTACTATTGAAAATTAATAAGAATATCTTAAAAATTAGTTTAAATTCACTACTTATTTGATAACGAAATTCAATTTCATTCGTAGTTCAACAAAATAATTCGCAGAATTAATTTTTGATGCAAAATAAATCCTTTATATTCAATGAATGTATTAAAATCAAAATTTGTCTTCAAAAAGTTAGTTAAAGAAGTATAAGGTGAGGTTAGCAGGAAAAAAGAAATAGATATTTCGAAGCAAATAGTTAAATTTAATTTGTTTTTTCCCTCTATTATCCCCCTTTTTTGATTACATGGAATTTACGTTTTAAGAAACCATTGATACCCCATAACAAATCAGGAAGTACTGTAAAGAAGAGCCTTGAATTTCATATTTGTTCTGTTTTTGATAAAAGTATAAGATGAGGTTAAACTCATAAGTACCTGTATGAGCTCGTATTGAAAGATTACGTGGTAGCCACGTGTAGATTTAAGGTTCTATTGTTGATTAAGTTTTATAAATAGATTTAATATTGTTTCTATTTTGGCACCGATTTTAAAATAAAATTATTTATACTTTTCAAACCACGGTTTTGTTTAATTTTTTAAAAGTTTATTTTTATTTTTTCACATGAAAAGTTAAGCGCGGACACATACATGAAAAGGTAGCTGGCCTTTAGCGGTTTCCTGCTTTTTTTATTTATGCTGATTCATCCACGCAGGGATAGTGATGATTTAATAGCATTACCAGAATTAATTTATTTCTTCATTTTCAGTGGATTTTTTTTATGGGAGTTTAAAGATTTCCTTTCTTTTTTTATGCCGAATTCGGTTAATATTAAAAAGAAGTTAAGCTAGAATTAATTTTGTTTCATCGGTTCTGTTTTTCATGCTTTTTGTTATTTTGTAAGCAATTTGTCTGTCTAGAAATTAGTATACACGCCATGGGATACTGTCTGGATTCTGAGTTATGACAGGGTTTTTTTCAGCTAAGTTCAGCATTTTATTTTATTTTTTGTTTTATGTCGTTTCATTGAAGAGGATTATAAGACAAAAAAGGAGAAATTTTACCGTTGTGCTTTTATTCCTCGTATCTAAGTCATCATAAAATCGGAATTTTTCTTGAAATTCATTGCCATCATTGTAGAATCAATTCTTGGCAAATTGTCCGATTTACCTTGTACAGAACCAATATCCATTGTTAAATTGAACGTTGAAAGTAGAAAAGCCAAAAACTTCACTTTTCAAATGTTAGCTGGTACAAATGCTTTGATTCAAAGCAAGGCACGAATGTAGCGAAAGAGAAGTATGCGAAGAAAAGCAACTTTGACGTCAAAATCTACGCGGCCAATGAGAGTACGTTTCGGATTGCATCATGATTCCTGCTATTTCAGTGCATCTTTCGCTCTCTATATTTAAATAAATAAATTTTTATGTAAAATTTCACTTGCATATTTGAAATTAGAATGATTTTTTCTACAAATGCGGATGTCTTTCACGTGTTTTTAAAAAATGCTGAAGTTCCCCATTGTATTCAAACAAGTAAATAAATCACATTTTCATGCAGAACCGATTTCATCATTTCATTTAGCTTTTCAGTAAATTTATCCAAGCAGCAGAGCTCTTTTCATTAAAATTTTCACATCACCTTTCATTTTCACAAAACTCTGAAAAGCCTTTATAAGAACACGAGCAGTAGACATTTAGTTCTTTTAATACAATTTTAAAAGAGGGATGTTTTCTGACTCCTTGAGCTTTTGTACCATCTGAAGTTGCATTAATACAGATAATTTCTATATGATTTATGCGATATTTCTTCTTTATTCTAAAGCAAAGATTCTCAAAACTTCAAACACACATTCACGCTTAATTAAGTGTTATCGTCAACGTCAACATTTTCTTTGACCTGAAAGTGCAAATTTCAAAATGTCGAAGGATAATTTCTGTTCAAAGAGCCATCAAAACATTTTAAAGAGTCGAAAGCTTTCATTCTTTCGCAAGTGTATTAAAGTCTTAGAGGACTGCCAATTTTTCTTGTTTATCAGTGCGAAAGATTTTGAAAAAGGACGCTCTTCGAGAGAACAACTGATGATGTTAAAGTTGTTAAGTAAAAATATGTCAGAAACGTCAGGTTATTTAAATAATGACTCGAGAAGAATTAAATTGTCAAGATTTGAAGTTTGTTCTGAAAGTTTAACCTTCTAGAATTGAAATGCATTCATAGATATATAACCTTTTCTGTTTTTATTTAATGAACGTAACGATAAAACTAGGGAACAAAATTTTTGTTGCAATTATATTATCACTTGTTCTAACATAATTCGAGTATGCTGATTTCAAATCTGAAGATTTGCCCTCGACCTTTCTTGTATACTATCGCATAAATTTGTCATAGTCGTCCGTAGATTTTTGAAGAACTCTCATGTCAGTTTGAAATATTGATTAAATTCCAATCATTTCATATTTCGCGTGACTGTGTGCGCCTAGAGAAACAAAACATCCGAAATTGATTAATAAAGCCATATTTAGCTCTATTATTTGAAATATAAGACTGAAGATTAAAATTTCTTCGTCTTACAGTAGTCTTTTGAATTTCGTTGCAAGGCCTTTATAAGAACGAATGCTACAATAGCTACATTTAGCTAGAAGAAATGCAAACGGAACAATACTTTTCCCTACATGTTATTGTAAATCTTTATGATAACGGATAAAAACAAGCAATTCAATCTGAATAATGTTGCAGTGAAGTGGAAACAAATGTAAACTAGATACCATGACAAGAAATCAGTTCCGCTTCTTGGAAAGGTGCCAACGAGGACCATGATATTTTGTGAGGGGCGTGGCTATTGACTAGCACTTGCTTATCTTGTTGCGTTTTTACTTTCTCGTATACGAAGTATACAAAGAGAAAGTATTATCGTCAAGAGATTCGAACTCGAGATTTTCAAGAATCCCCTCTTTTAGATTTCCACGAGTCCAAAAAACACAATTTTGGAATTATGTCTGTTTGTCTGTGAACACGATAACTCGAAAACTATTAGAGCTACGGGGATGAAATTTGGTGTGTGATCTTTACACATCATTTGTAGGTTTCTGTCAAATGTTGGACAAAATCCGTCAATGTCTGTCTGTGCGTGGTCATGTGAATATTATAACTCAAAAATTTGAATAGCTAGACGGATAAAATTTGGTACACAGTTTTATCATCATGAATGTAGGTCCGTATAAAATTTTGGACCAAATCCGTCGAAAGGTTGATGGTCTGTCGGACTGTATAATCGCATACTTTTGCACGCAATAACTTCTTAAAAAATTACTTTGATAAATGAAATTTGGTATGTGCCCTTCTTATCTTAATGGTAGATCTGTGTCCAATTTTTGTGTCAATCGGTTAAAAAAAGGCGTTCAAATTGCAAATTTCGTTTTCTTTATCTTACACCCAGCGCTATTGGTAATCACGCCGGCTTCTAATTCGACTTCCGCGTTGGACGACCTTCAGAAAT
>BGPR01033017.1:0-17201 GCA_013235015.1 Araneus ventricosus | reverse complement strand
GGAATAGCTGCCTTCGAAGTGATATTGTTTATTTACCAAAAAAAAAAAAATTAAGGGAACCGACGTTGGTTAAGCGAGGTTCTACTGTATTTTGATAATCAAAATTACATACTTCTTTTAATTCAAAATAATTTTCTTCTTTCATGTCTGATAAGAGTTTACGTTGAGTTAAGTTCATGTTAGTCGTTATTTAATTCCATTTCGTTTGATCGAAGAACAGCATTTTCCATCTTTTCTTATGTAATGATGGAATTCCTAGATTAGATTTATTTTTGTAGAAACCTGAAATTAAAACGACTTTGCATTTAGTAACTGACTCTATATCTAGATCAAAAATAGATTTTATTACATAAAAGTTTAACTTTTTGCAACAAGTGTCATTGATCAACATACTGCGAGAAATAATTTTTATGGATAAAAAATCATTTTGGGGGATGGATAAAATTTATGCTAAATAATTCTAAATCAAATAAAAATTTTTTAGGTTGAATCAAAGAGTAAAATTAAAAGGCGATTTTGAGAAATCTACCCATTATCTCTCTTCAATGAATTGCATTCGCACATTGAGGATATTTGTTTCCTCCTAGAATAAGTTTAGGGAATTGACAATTAGTGATAGTTAATTATGTGGGAAAATATGTTTTTAAAGCACAAGAAATATCCACCTGAATTCATGAAATACTAGATGTTTAATTTTAAACGATGTTAAATATTTTAGGTGGAATCAAATAGCTTGGAAAAACCGATAATTTAAGAAATATTTACCCATTATTTCTCTTTAAAGTGTAGCATTAGAAAAATGAAAAGAATTTTTAGCTCAAAGAATAGGTTTTGGGGTGGGTTTGACAGTGGTAAAAAACTATGCAAAAATATATACTTGTAGTGCGTATGAAATATTAACCTTTAAATTAAGAAATATTCAGCAATTAGTTACCTTCCATAAAAGTGAATATTCTAAACCATTTCTTTAGAAAAATGGTCTTTTATGAGTTAAAATAATGAATTTGGTCTTAAAATATCAACGATACATTCCTATTCCAAGAATAAAACATCTTCACCTAAATAATGAACTCTGAATGATTGATTTAAAAAATTCTGTAACTGTTATTTTTAAAATGCTCCAAAATCAATGAAGTGACCGAAATTATGATGCTTTTTTCCAACTTTATACGAATAACTAATCTTTTCACGAATAACTAATCTTTTCAGCAAACATATAAGAGTATTTTTAAGTATGCTTTACTTTACCCTTTCTTCATAACTTCGTCTATTTCCATTAGAATTTCAGAATTGTTTTCTGAGTTGGTCTTCCCTAAAAATATCGACGATGATGAAACACTTAGAAATGAATTCTGTTCGTTTTAGGAATTACAAGGATTTTCTGTTTGAACAGTTGTTCTTACACGTCAGCTAAATCTTCAACGGCTATTGTTCACAATCCTGAACTTGCTATAAACACTGAAATGCGAATGTTTTTCTTCTCTTTGAAAGCACGGTTATCGAATTCTTTGCTTGTTTTTAGGATTTGCGTCAGTAGAACATTTATGGTGTCATCTGTTGTGAACCAATAGAATGCTTCGAATATGAAAGAGAGATTTTGATTGGTTTAATAACAAGCTAGAAATAGCAATTTTGCTCAAAAATTGTTTTAGTAGACCGATATGGTTATCGGTTATCGTTAATAAAAGAATGATGATTTATCAATAAAACTTTTTTTGTTTTAGATATTTCATCTTATTTATTTGTGAGTTTAGTTATAAAATAAGTGGGAATAAATAAAAATATTAAACTTACAAGGCTTTAAAGATAATTATTATTTGCGCCAAGGTAAGTCAAAGGTCGAGAGACAATATCTAAATTGTCAATAGGATTCTTTCCTTGCACCATGCTAATTTTCTCTGTACATTGACATGATTGTAGAATTCTGATAAAACAGACTACTACGCATTTTTGCAATATCTTAAGATTATAAATTACTGGATCATGTTCATAATTTTGGATAAAATTAAGAGTAGGCATTCTTCTAAGTTTTATTACACCTCATAATGCATTGATATACAGTTCGTATATGAGTTGAGATTTTCAGACACTTTAGTTTCTTGCCAGCTATTCAACTAGAAGAGAAAAATTATGATAAAGAGGCTTCGTTCAATTATTTGTACAGAAAGGTATCTCTGCTGAAAATACAGATTTAAATTTTTATCATTGCCATGCAGAAACTTCAGGGAGTACACGAATATATTAAAACGAGACCTACGTTAAACTATTTCAATGATAAAGTCTAATGATAAGTTCATTAATAATTAATTATAAGTTATTAATAATTATTATAAGTTATTAATAATTATTATAAGTTATTAATAATGAATTTATTAAAAATTAATAATTAATAATAAGTTCATTAATAATTTTTAACACCATATTAGGAAAAATCAAACTGTTCCCATTTTGACTTTAAGTAAAGTTACTAATAGTGTGATTAATTAAAAAAAAGATGAAAATATTCATTTCAATCAATTTGCTGTCAGTGATATCGTAGCTCATGCTTTTTGTATCATTTACTTAATGTAGAGGAGCTGTAATAAGCATTGTGAAGAAAAAGAATATGGCCGCCCTTCTAGGAGGACGACATTTTTTTTGTCTTGAACCGAATTGGATCGGCAATTTTTCTAGCCCATCTACTGATGGCAATTTTATTTAATTATTAAACAGATTGAAACGAATCTTTGAATAAATAATTTTTTGAATTAGGGGATAACACTCTTTGTTGCTAAAAATCCCAAAAGCTCGTATCTCTCAGAGATACAATTCAAGAGAGAAAGCCTTGAGAAATCACTGTCAGTCTTCTCTGGGGAACATGTAGTTGCTCGAAGCATTGATTGCCAATTTCGGGACTTAATTCCCGAAAGATTGCTTTCCGTTTGTGAAACAAGTCCTAATTTCATGGACTTGGTTTCCCATGAATAAGAAGGATGAATAAAACACCAATTAATGTCTTAATTATTACTTATTTCATTAAGATACCAAATTCTGAGTTTGATCTTCGCAATTATAATCTATTGAATGTAAAAAACATCTGAAAAATAATAATAAAAAAATGATGGGTAGAACAACAAGGGCGCAAATTGAGAAGAAAAAAATTTGATCTGATATTCAAATACAATACCGATCATTTATTTTTAACCGTTAACAATTGAGAAGAGAAAGTGTGATATGATATTCGAAATATAATACTGATAATTTAATTTTGACTGCTAGCAATTCAAATTTAAAGCAAACAAAGAAAGTTTTTAGTAGAATCTATCCGATGAGACAAAATCACAAATGAAAAGCAATTAACGGAATCTAATTTCAAATGATACAATTACCCTGATATATAACGCACTGCATTATAATGCAAGCATGCATCTAAGAGCTGCAAATAACATGTCTGAGTAAAGGTTAGAATATGATAGACTGGAGTAGTGCTGTCAAAATAATATATGTGACAGTATCTGGAGATATCTATAGTATGAAACGAAAGAAGAAATCATTAAAAATGGTAAATATATTTTCAGACGTTTTGGAAAACACCCGTTTCATTAAATGGATCTGTTTCGTGTTTTTAGAGTGCGGAAATTATTTATCAATTCGTTCAATTAGAATTATTATTTCATTATTTTTTGAGTTGAATTTTATGTGTTTTTAAATTTACTACAGAGATGCATTTCATCGTCATTACCAATACAAGTGTTAATGTTTTTTCTTCTTTTTCTTTTTTTAAATGTCAGTTTTTAAGCAAATTTTGTGGAAAGGTCCAGGATGTCAATCAGTTGATACTGTCATGAACCAAGTTCGTTTCCGAAAGATATTAAGAAAGATAATAATCAACAGAAAAATAATAGAGCATTGTCTCCTCCTTTCTTCATCTTTGTCTAGAGTAAATAATTGTTTAACTCATTTTGTGCATACATTGGCAGCCTTTCCCCCTCATTTCTTCTACAGAAAATTCTGTGCGCGTTTGCCTACCTATTTCTGATTTTAACATTTTTCTCCTTTTATTAATATTTTGTATTTGCTTATTTAATATATGTATCTGGATGCTCCTTTTTTGGTCTTTGTGTCGTATGCAAATTTCTGTGGGTTTTATGTGTTAGATTTATGTAAGTCTTAATTTAATCACATTTCTTCAACTTTTACAGTATATAATTTCGTGCACTTATGGTGTTCTTAAGCATGTGATTAATTATTTTACATTTTCCCTATATTTTATATTATGTACATATGTCCCCATAGCTTGAACCTCTGGAAGTCTCCTCTATATTGTGTAGTGGATTCTTACTTATTTCATTAAGCCTTGTGCCATATTTATATAAGCGCACAAATATCTTTTCTCAGAAGTATTAAAATTTAAAAAAAAGGGTCTCGACACAATAACGAAAACAACTATACTGTATATTTGAAAACTATATGACTTTTAGCAATTCCTCACGTAAACTTGTATTTTCAACTAAATTTTATTATTTTAAACCATTAAATGCTTTCACACTAATAATAAACATTAATTGTCTAATATTAATTATTAATTCCCCTACAAACGAGTACCATTGCGGATATAAAGAAAGGAAAACGACAATCCTTTAACCTATAATCGACTTCTCGTGTCTACTTTAATTCTAAGTTCGGATTAATATTCTGGTGAAAGTTAATATGATGAGAGTTTTCGTATTATCTAATTCTACGATCGGTACGTTTCTGATTTCTAAAATGGGAGCGCTGATAGAAAAAATAATAAATGGTATTTTCAGATCCGAGCTATACAGAACGATGTATTACGTAACAGTTTTAACAGCTTTCGTTATAAATTTCCAGCCTATTAAGCCTATGAAATACCAAAAGTTTCTGTTTAAACAGCAGTAGCAAGCTGCGTTGGTAGTTATATCATGAATATTTGAAAATAAAGCTTGCTCAGATAAAATATTTTTAACTGGCAAATTTTATTGTGAAACAGAATTTTTCTGTGCGTTGGTAAATTCTGCACTTTTAATTTCTATTCCTTTCTTACTCATTTTTCAGGTTTTCTTCTATGAAACATCAGAAAATTGTATAACAATGAACAAGTTCATAGTACATTTTAATTAACGGTTGAATCATCTGAAGAAGTTTCCGTATTGGCATTACGCTTTGCAAGAATGGAAATTTGCTCCACTTACATTTTTATTTTTAAATACAAGCTTACAGAGCGTTAATATATTTTTATACATCTAATTATATTACAGAAAAGAGCCATAGTATTGAGAAATAGACAAAATATTTAAAAAAATCATCACTGCTTACATAAGAAGTTAAACCTTATTTATAGTTACTACAAAACTAAAATAAATAAAATATTTCGTTAAAATCATGTTTTCAAAAGAAATCTACTCAAAAAACTAAATTTTTTATACCTTGATTATCAAAATATCTAAAGTAAAAAGGAAAATAATTTGAATTTAATTACAACAATGAGAAGTATTGTTGTAAACTGTACCTAATTTTTTTTTAAATTTAGAAAAATTGGAGAAAAAAATTGTACGGCAACTAACGCTTGTAAATTATAAGCTATTATAGAAAATATATCTTTTTGAATTTTCAGAACGTAAAAAATTCATTTTTGTGCTATAATATTTTTCAAAGTTATCAAGGAAATATTCCAACTTTTCGTTTAACTTTTAATTCATTAAAATTTCAAAAAGTAAGGAGCTCATCTCCACTCTCCAAAGTAAGTGTCTGCCAAATTTCGTAGAACTAGGTCCAGTGATCTGCCCTGAAGAGACCAACATTCCCATAGACATACACACGCACATTATAATTTTATTAGTAGAGACATTTTATGCAGCTGTGGCTGAAAAAAATGCCGTGTAGGTTTAAATACCCAAGAAAATTAGTATAAAACAAATGCACAAGTACTTTGATTTGTATCAGTATTTTGTTGTTATCAGCAAATTTAAATTGAATAAATATATTTAATAAAAATATCTTACAAAACCACACTTTTGTTAGTGAATTAAATTGTAGGCATGTTTTTCATTTTAAGTACTTTCTATTTTTTAGTTATTAATTTAAAATTCATTACTAAAAGTATTTTGAAATCTTTTAATTAATATGTTTTCGAATTCACTATAAAGTAGTACTTATATTATGAAATCAATATTTAATTAAATCAATATTTAATTATATCAATCAATTAACTAAGAATTATGCCTTGAAAATGCGAAAATAGTGTATTGTCATTGATAATGTTACAGGCAATGTATAAAACGCCTACATTCTATAGAATACATAGGCATTTTAAAGAATGCCGGGAGATTTTAGGCAAAGTATGAAATATGAGAATTATTATATACTACTTTCCCTAGGCATTGTATAAAATAACCAGACATTCTATAGAATTACAAATATTATTTAGGAAAAATTTGAAAAAGGATCATGATAAGGGTATTATTTTAAAATGTTCATTCCTCAAAAGTAAACATGTTATTTTGAAAAAATAATGAAAGAGTGCCATTAAAAAAACTTGATTCAAAATACGTAAAAAAATGAAAGTTGTACAAACAAAATTTATGCCTTTCTTATTGAAAAAAACAAGATGAAATATGATCTTACATATAATTTTCCAAACTCTAACACAGGGGTGCGTGAACTATTTTCACTTCCGCCCCCCCCCCCCATTTTGCGTTAAATTTTGTCGCGACCCCTGGATAGATGGTAGATGTTTTTTAAGAGTCAATGTAGTTAAAGTGAATTTCTTTTTAGGATTTTCGCTTATGTTTCTACTTTATTAGTTTCGCTTATGTTTCGACTTTATGAGTATAAATATTTTTAAATGAAAAATACATTAGAAAAACATTACATCATAAGAATTCAATTTGAGGTATGCGGTTGCAAAGAGTTCATGATTGCTTCTATGTGCGGATCTGTATTGGATAACGCAAGCGGAAAGTCATCTTCTGGATCCAATCGTGTTCGATATTTTGTTTTAATGACGACTAATTTTGAAAAGCCAGTTTTCAATAAGTAGGTTGATGCAAACTGAATCAACATTTTAATTGCTTTCTTCTTCAAATCGGCATATTCGTTTCCAGTCGATAGCAAAATCTTTTGGATAGTAAGACTCTTAAATTGATTACTCAGTGTTTCTTCATTTGGAATTTCAATTAACGTTTGTTTTTCATTTAAAGGGATATTGGATTCAAAAATATCAAAAGAAAATAGATCACGTACCCAAGCTTATTCGTTATCTGGAAATTTTTCAAACCTTTTCGAAAAGTTTTCTCCCAATTTGATCATATGACGGAAAATTATGTTTATAAATAACAAAAAATCTATATTATTTTTTAGTAAATTCTGAAAAGCATGGGTACATGTCTCTGTTCTTTTTTACAATTCTCCTTGCCAAAGTTTTAGCTTATTCTTAAGAGCCTCAATTTTACTGCTGGAAGCTAAAATGTTTGTATTCTCTCCCTGTAGACATAAATTCAAATAGTTAAGTTTTTTGAAAATGACAACCATGTAATTGAATTTCCCGAGCCAATCTTCATTAATGAATAAACTTGCTAATATACGTTTCTTTTCTTTCAAAAAATGTAAACTTCATTTCTGAAATGGAAAATGCGTCACTGTATTTTGCCGCTTGAGAGTCATCTGACTTAGGTACGCAGTAATAATGTCTCGTACACAGAACCCATCTCATTACAGAGTATTGAAAAGAGACGACTGTTTAGGCTGCTGCTTTTAATCTAATTAATTAATTCTGTAATATCTTGTGCGATTTTTAATCAATGAATTTTGCAACAAGAGCTTCTCTATGTATCATGCAATAGTTGAACTCTATAGGGAGCAATTTTCTTTATTGACCCTCTAAGGCTTTTATTGCTACCTGTTAATTCTGAAGCACCATCAGTGAAAACCGAGACACAGCGTGTCCAGGTAAGGTTATTTGTTTGAAAATATCTATTAATAATTTCAAATACTTTCTCTCCTGTTTTTCTCCCTTCCAATTTTTTACAACATAAAAAAATCTTCTGATATGTTTTCTTCATAAACGTTTCTTACATAAACAATTATTAAGACAGTTTAGTAATGTCAGTAGTTTCGTCAAGTTGTAAAGGAAATACAGAGTTTTTTAATCGATTTAACAAAACTGATTCTATACTGTTTGAAATGGCGGAAATTCGGCGAGAAAGGGTTCTCTTGATAATGGTATCGTTTTTAAATCGTTACCATATTTTTCTCCATCTATAATTGATACCATTTTAATTGCTGAAGGAAGAATGGGTGATTCTCCAATTGTGTGCGGTTTTAAATTTTTCCCTATTAAATATGAAATTTCTAAGGATGTCCGTAAAGCCTTCTCAGGAATTGTAGTGTATTTTTCAAAAATACATTGATTTTTCATGTTTTAAGCTCATTTTCAGATATTTTGCTAACTCTTTATGCTTGATTTCCTTCGTCTTTTGAATTTAGCAGGTTTCATTATTTTATTTGCTAATTTATCCCTGTAGTTAACACACAACTGATGTTCCTCCCCATTAACAACGCAATATATAAATCCATATTTGCTAAAGTCTTCGTGATATTTTTTCAATTTTTTATTAGATAACACATTTCGTTTCATATTTTTTGAGGTAGAAACGGTGTCATTGGATTCATCCACAATTTTTCTGAGTTTATTATAGGTTGGTCCATCATTCTCATTAATATTGTCATTCTTTTCATATTGGACACTAGCGGCAATTTTTAGCCTTTTATCCATTATGAGTGAATTAAAGCTAAAATAAAATTATAAATATACAGTATCTTTGCAATTGGTCAGTCGCGTGCGGCTTCGGCGTTGGAAGAAAATATATAGACCAGGATTACTTTGTATAAATCATGCTGATTTGTAACTTAATCAGACAAAAATTAAAGAAAAGAAAACTCACACAAAAAAGAAACATCTTATTAAACCAACAGTACATTATGGTTACTTAAAATAAAAAAAAATACAACGTTCAAGTAAAAATTTACACTTGGAATTTAATGAGTAAATATCTCAACAGGTGTTGGCAGTTGAACATATATCTATATTGTAGACAGAGGTTACAGTGAATAAAAATATACAGATATCGGAGCTTACTTAAAAATGCAAAACAAGTACAAAATTAATTAGTGATTTAAATATTATTATTTAGAATTCAATCGGTTATCGCGCATCCATGATTCACTTACTTCCTCTTTCACTCTCCCTGATGTAAGATGGCGAAATATTTTCTTTCCAGTGTGCTTTACTATGATTCGTTGATCTCTGCCAAAAATGTATATATCTATCTATCTTCATTTAGTAAATAATAAATTATTTTTTCGCGCGCTTTGATTGGCGAAGGAATATCTTTTGATGGCATTTGTCCTTTCTTTTCTGAAGCGGATTGAAAAGAACTTTGGAATGAATAGGGAATAAAAGTCTTTGTAGCTGAAAATCCCATAAAACCCTTTTAATCAAACATTCATTATTCTTTCTCTTGCTTCGTTCCAGGGCTAATGAATTTCTTCAAGAAATATAATTATGTTTAACATTACTTATTCCAAAGATGGAAAATTTTATATTTGAAAATGACAATTATTTTTTATTTTCCAAAATTCAGCTTACTATGATTTTGAATTTGTACTCGCACTTAAACTGCAAAAGTAGGCCTAGTTTAGGGCCACCATCTGTAATACAAAAACAGAGCTAACTCTTCCTTTACACGTTTTAAATGGTAACTACCCTGGTAGCGTCTCCAACAAAATATCGGTTGAGTATAATTAATTTTCGAAAAAATCAAAAATGATATAAAAGAAAACTGAATACTTGCAAAGTATGTCAGAAAAAAATTACTCTTTATATCTATATTGTTTTTTTCATTAATTGTTCATTATTGCCTTCCGAAAACGCTACTGAACTGTTATATACTTAAAAAATGTGTTAAGCTCATACCAGATTGATGTTTTTACTTAATTAACAAAGACAGAATATAAGCAGAATTACAGAATGCACTTGAATGAACCTAAGAAGCAGCAAACCGACCTACTGAGGCACAGACTTAAAGAAATGCACGGTTCTTGCGGTGACCACACTATAAAGACTAAATAGCAAGGCGAGGGGCACACCTAGATTAAACAAGCTGTAGCAAAGATGGCTACTACTAAACGTCAGACCGACCCAAGTTGCAAATGAATCACACAAGAAAGCATCTAGAGGGCATTTCAATTCGAGAATCATCTTTTGTGACTATGCGAAATATTTTTTTATTGTCAAATAAATTTCTTTGAATTTGGCGACCCCAAAACTTTTCTCTCGACACCCAGTTTATGCGCCACTGCTCTATGGTCTTAAGAGCATTCTAAAAGTTGAAGATAAGCATTGAATTCAATGTTGGATGATTGTGCAGTTGAAGTCATGGCTTACATCACAGCATATTTCTATCGAGCGCATAGTCAGAAGTGCACAGCTGCTCGATGGTAATTTATCATGCAAATAACTGTTTTTCCAGGGTATTATTAACCCTCTATATGGCGGAGTCAATCCCTAATTGAGTATATTTACATTCTTCCTTGCAACCAGTTTTCGATTGTTTGTACCCTTTCAAGAGATCTTCGCGTAGTGGGGATTAATGAGGATTCGGCTTCATTCACCCATCCGAAAAGACATGCAAACAAAACTCGGATGTCTCAGGTCGCCGTTCTCAATATCGAAAGAGAGTTTTGAGTTTTAACCTTAATTTTTAATTATTTTACATATTTTAACTTGTATATATTGCAATTGTTTAATACAAAATTAATTTATTTTAGTAAGTAAAATTCCATAAGAAATTTTGAATGATGGTCTAAAATTGACACGAATAATGCTAGTTCTTCTTTCTTAGCTTCAGGACGGTCTCTGCAAAGTTTTAACATTGCGATAAGAATTATTTGCGAGAAATCTAATAGTTTCCATTTGGAGCATTCTGGAAACAAAATATGATAATTATGAATATATTTTAATATAAATATTAAAGATTAAGACATTGTAGATAAAAATCATGTATTTTAAAAGAACATCATGCCTAATATCAGGTGCCTAAAAAAGGGAAAAAAATACTTACACTGGGCATCTAAGAATGTAGCTTCTTTCATAAAATGGGTGTTACTCGCAAAGTTTATTTGGATTTATTTCGTCTTAAAAATATGAAAAGCGAAAATCTAAAAAATGTGCAATTCGTTCACAAAATACTATGAAAAGAATGCATTGCCTTGAACTCCATTTTGCTCTGAAATGGTTTTCTATTTGCGTGTTCTTGTTTCCAGCCGTTAATGACTCTTTGGGTGATTTTAAAATCATTGATAAGTAATAATAAGATGGCCATTTTTAAAAAAATCAGAAATCACATTTCTTCCAAAATTTGATAAATGATTGGAAACGTTATGAATTTATTTCACTACTTATGAAATAAAATTGAAAATAGGAGTTGTGACTCCCATTTTCCCAAGAGATATTTATCTCTTTGCATCAGTTGGATACTAAGAAATTAATTACAGTATGAACTTATAATAAATTATTTTTCTTACGTGCTAGAAATTTTCAGTATGGATGTAAATACTTTAATAAAATATAAAAATATGGTTTAAACCGATTAATCTGTATTATTGTATAATCATTTTATCATTTACAGAGTTGTATTACCATTTAGTTATACTGCAACTAATTAGCCATATACTGCACAATTTTATACCCAACAGCAGTTGTATGATTCTATGTAGATGATATTAAGAATTAAAAGAAAAAGTTATCCAGAAATATTTATTTTAGTCATACGTTTTTAATTAATTATTATATATTAAACAATTTAATTGTACAGTTAAAATTTCAAAACTTATATACATCTCCAGGTTCATGCCGAAAAAATAATAAGGCTTTTATTTAAATTTATTATCGGAGAAATAGATAAATTTTCAGAAGACAAAAGTATTAACGATACAGAATTGCTACACAGCACACTGAAGGATTAATTCAAATAAGAATACATCAGTATTCTTATTAGTTTTATGACACTACGAAAAGTATTAAAATATTTTCTCATCACGTTCACATCATAAGTGGAACACGAGTCCTCAAACATCTTTGCAAACTTCTTTAATTTCAAGAATATTAATAAAGGAAGAAATATTTTGCCTTAGCCCTAAAATGTTCATTTTTTTTACTCCCTTTTAATAATTGTGCAGTTTCTGATATGCGTAATTACACCTAATCTATCTCCAGGCGGTAATATGAGCGCTAAGAAGTTCCGAAAATGAGCTTTAATAAATGTAAGAAATATTGGGGAAATTCTAAAGAATTTCGCTCATTCCTTCAGACAAGAAAAGAATATTACAGACTTTTCAAAGAAAAGGTCAAGTTTGTTACAGAAAAGTTCAAGTTAAAATGGAAAAGTAAATCGATTGTGTATTTTAATAACTGAAAGTGCTTAGTCATTTTTAATGAAAAGCGCGATGAGATTTAATCAAAGAAAACAATTTAATGAAGAACGTGTGTTCTATTCGACTAAAAAAATTGCTGAGATAAAATTTGATGATGTCGTTAAAAGTAACGTAACAATTTAAGATATTATTTGATTTAATTTCCAAACACATGTCTTCAATTCAATGATTTTTAAATTCAAAAATTTACAACTTAGTATTTTTTAATAAGCATATTTGGATTATTCAGAAAACTGTAGTTCTTATGGTTTCTTAGTCAAATAATTGAATAAAATTAGATTTGAAAATAATATTTACGCACAATCTAATTTCTCTCTGTTATTAGCTTCTGAAATCTTTCTAAGAAATCCTATGAATTCTGAGCCTCTTGCCTATGCATTCTCATAATAACCTTTTCTTTTCGAAAACTTATGACATTTGCTTAAAAATTACTTGCCTTTAATTCCTGATATACATTCGAAATTTGACCTTCCTACTCTTGTTTTACATTTTTATGTAGTATGTGAAAACCATAATCATATGTTACGAAAGATTAGATGCAACTAAATTCTTAAAGTCTTGCAGCAGTATAGAAATATAGAGATTACAGTAAGAAAATATTTCTTTAAATTTTCATTGCGTAATTACTAGAAAGCAGAAAGACTCCCAAAGCTTCAAAGGATTCTAAAAGCATTTAAATGAAACCAAATCGAAATACAATCACAAAAATATTAAAATATTTAAATTAATGAAAACTCTCTCTATAAATGGTATCCATGTTATCATATTTTATAATGCATATGCTTATATGATAATCTACGTAAGAATTAACGATTTGAATTATAGTTGAACATTTAAAGAAGAAAGTAGCAATAAAGCATTACGAGACCTCTGAGCGAACATAATAATGAAAGAGAAGTGGGAACAGGAAACAAATAGCCTTAATAAACAAACACTTTGCTATCTATTCTGTCAGAAAGAATTAGGAGATCAAGAAGAGATAAGAATGAATCTTCCTTACAATGAATTCTTTACTTATGTCTTAGTGTTACCTGAATTTGCAATGACAAGGTCATGAAAGAACTTTCTTTCTAACTTTTTGTTCAGATAAGCACATTCTAATTTTCTCGAGCTCAATAAATTGCATGAATTCTGTATATGTTTGATCTAACAATGTTTCGATTTTCGGCTTGTGCTCTTAAATAACGATGAGCTGATGTTCATGAGAACCTAATGTTTTGTTTTATTCTTTCTTTTGAATAAATAAATGGATCGTAGTATAATGGAACAAAAATATACCATTGCTCAAACGTAAAGTAAACAAAATCACTTACATCAATAATTTTCCATTAAATTATCCAAGATTCATTATTTCCGAACGATTATCTAATTCTTCCTGTTTGTACGGCATAACCTTAACCTTAATCTCACCTACAACCTTAATTTCTTTTAAAGGTTATTCCATTATTTGATTTCTAATAATGTGCTGTCTATTACTGTATATTGCGTCATCTGTTTTCCAAACATTTCCACTTAATCTTTCTCGATGTTTTCCCTTTTTTAGACGTTCCGGACTCTTTCGTCTATGGAATCTGGCAGCATTACAGAGCTTAATTATATGATTAAACTCTTTTGATCGCGGATGAGGTGTTACCACGCATGTCTATGGAAAGTATTCTATTCATTTTTAGATATTACGGTGTTTTTATCTGTGCCTGTCTGAATGGGAAAACTGTTTTTGTTATTTTCTCAAAAGTAATTAATTATTTTTATTTTCTTGTATGATTGTCAGTCATCTTCAGGAATCTTTTGCCTTAAGTACACACGAGAAATTATTACAATCGCCAAATAAATCATTAGTTTAAAACCGATTATTTAATTGAATAAAAAACAAGTTGATTCGGATTGACAGTGTTAAATTGGTACGATTTAGACCTCTCCGATTCCAAAAATTTTTTATTTTAAATTTTGCTTCTGCATCCAGTTGTCCGTCTTCATGTGGTTAAGACAATTCAAACATTCAAAGAAGTAGATAGGTGCAATTTTCTATGCTGCCTTTGAATCAAAATTATAGACCAGCTTCAAATTTTGGATCAAATCCTTCAACTCTTTGCTTATTTCCCAAATGCGCTCAAAGCACTTTGAAACAACGCAATAGAAGCTATTACCTGTTTTTTTTCTAAACCCCACGTTGCCAGTCGTAACATTTTTCTATTTATTTTATTAAGTTATATCTGCGTTCTTACTCTTATCCAGATAAATTATTGCACTCACTTTTTGTTATGTCAGTGAGTTATTTTTGCATTGCTTCTGTGGTCATTAAAAATGTTTAGTATATTTATTTCCATGTAAATTATTAAAGAAAGAATTAAAAGCAAATTTCTAAAAAATTGCGCAAGTAGGAAAAAATAGCGCGGCAATCAAAATGGGGCACTATATCGATATTTAATTTTGGGAATAGATTTTAAAATAATTTTCTTCGATTAATATGTTTTGAGTTATCGCCAACAGCATTAAAATATAAAATCGAGAAGTAATTTAATGTAGTTATATTAACGCCCGTTTTTGAAGCAACAGCAGGGCTATTTTGGGACGGACCTTGTAATTTTGAACCGCGGTCAGATGACGACACCTGAGCTATCACCCCTTCTCCAAAATTCCACAACACACCAGGACATTTGATCCACTACATATGATTTAGAGTGCAACAGGCCCACATACAAGGCGTATCTTCAATGGAATCAGGTTTCAAGCCTAATGCCCTCAAGTCCCGAATCCGAGACCTTACATCTAGGCCACCGCGGTCCCCGCAATTGAGAAGAACAGGGACAAACATTAGTGGAAAGTGCAGTTTCGGATAGTTTTAGAGAATCTTTATTGATGCTAATCGAGAAAGTTGGTTGCGAAAAACCTAGATGAGATTAATTTTGACCGCATATTACAGCTATACTTGATGGTAGAAAATAGAACTGTCCTAAAAATTTTATTTTCATTAATTTGAGGAACTGTCTTCTTCCTTTATCTATGCTTAGTGTTTTAAAATACATGTAAATGATCTTCAGAAAAGATGTGCCTGAAAATCTTTCCCTGACGAAGACATACGAAAGGTTCCTGTCATTTCTTTATTAAATCTGAGCATATGCGTAGATAACACACACAGATTTTAAAATATGAAAATTTATTTATTTATGCTTTATTGAGAATAAATCTGTGAAAAAGTTTCGCACATGAGTTGAATATGTAAATTTCTAAAAGACACTTGAAATATTAGATTTGTATTTGGTATATGCTAAATAAATCACTTTTTCGAAAAATTATATCTTGATAATTACAATAGCTCTTTAAAAGAGAATTGACACTAGGATACTCGCTTTTTTGCATTTTCTGTTCAAAATACATTTTAAACACATTGAAGAATGTTCCTGCTGCAACTTCATTTCATTAGCCACGATTAGAAGTCCGATGGGACAGTCTATATTTTTGTTAGAATACGGAAGAAACTACTGAAATATGCAGTTAATACATAAAACCTAGTTTCCACTCTTAATCGTAATTCAGTAACACCTGAAAGCTGATGAATCCGAATTTTTCTAAATTTGAAGTGAAAAAGCAAAGAATTTATACTATATACTAGATATTTTTTTCTTTATACAAGTAATTTTTATACGAGAATTCTTAATACAAGGTGACATCTCCTTTGCCTCTCGTCCTTCTATGCTAGCAATTCATTACGATTCTCCCGACTCAACTCCGACTGTAATTATGAGTATCTGATGAGATTCCTTCGGTTACTATGCCAGAAAGCAGGAACCTTAGCACTTTAGACAGAAGTTCGTTGCATATAATGGAACATCACATAATTAAACGTCGCAGAGCTGCTTTCGGGTTTTCAAGTTCCTGAAGGCACTGAATGATTAATAAAGATATGTAACCAGTTTGATATTAAATGCATTCGTTAATATATGCATTAAAGGGAATGAATTTCGGATGTCAGTTTTCAATTTCTCTTAATCTCAGTTGACAGTTTCTCTTAATATACATGGACATTTTTAATGAAACAGATGTGATGTAACCGATCGAAAAGTCAGTTTTCTTGTTATAAATCAAGCTGATTTCTCACTTCCATGTAGTTTGAAAGGAATAGAGTTCATATTTTAAACAAGGATATCTTCTAGTTAAACAAATATAATTTATTTATTTAAAATTATACGTTTAATAGGAGTTTGAGATTTAAATCTGGAGTTATCATTCTTTTTCTGTAATTTACTACATTTAGTAATCTTTCAAAATATTTTTCGATTTCTTTTTTCATGCATTTAATATTTAAGGTATTAGTAATGGAATTATAATAGTTTCGAAATGCCTTTCGAAAATTCAAGGCTTGCGAAATGAATGGATTGAGGGACGCTAAAAGATCTGAAAAGTTTTTTAGAAAATATCTTTCATGCTGCTAGGTGAATTTAATGCGAGCAGAAATTTGCATGCGTACTCCAATTGGAGGCCGTCGTGGAGTTTTTCTCACCAAAATAATTTCTACATCCAGCTTGGCTGCTTAATTTAAGTTAAGGTATTTATTTGTAATTTTAAAATGGTTTGATTCACAGACATAAAAATTAGTTTAAGAAATGCACAGTCATTCTCAAACTCGAGGCAACATAATATGGAGAATTAAAACTCTCATAATTCCTGGATTAAAATTCTGCATGGATAAGCATCAAAAGTATAAAAGA
>BGPR01033016.1:0-17201 GCA_013235015.1 Araneus ventricosus | reverse complement strand
GGAATAGCTGCCTTCGAAGTGATATTGTTTATTTACCAAAAAAAAAAAAATTAAGGGAACCGACGTTGGTTAAGCGAGGTTCTACTGTATTTTGATAATCAAAATTACATACTTCTTTTAATTCAAAATAATTTTCTTCTTTCATGTCTGATAAGAGTTTACGTTGAGTTAAGTTCATGTTAGTCGTTATTTAATTCCATTTCGTTTGATCGAAGAACAGCATTTTCCATCTTTTCTTATGTAATGATGGAATTCCTAGATTAGATTTATTTTTGTAGAAACCTGAAATTAAAACGACTTTGCATTTAGTAACTGACTCTATATCTAGATCAAAAATAGATTTTATTACATAAAAGTTTAACTTTTTGCAACAAGTGTCATTGATCAACATACTGCGAGAAATAATTTTTATGGATAAAAAATCATTTTGGGGGATGGATAAAATTTATGCTAAATAATTCTAAATCAAATAAAAATTTTTTAGGTTGAATCAAAGAGTAAAATTAAAAGGCGATTTTGAGAAATCTACCCATTATCTCTCTTCAATGAATTGCATTCGCACATTGAGGATATTTGTTTCCTCCTAGAATAAGTTTAGGGAATTGACAATTAGTGATAGTTAATTATGTGGGAAAATATGTTTTTAAAGCACAAGAAATATCCACCTGAATTCATGAAATACTAGATGTTTAATTTTAAACGATGTTAAATATTTTAGGTGGAATCAAATAGCTTGGAAAAACCGATAATTTAAGAAATATTTACCCATTATTTCTCTTTAAAGTGTAGCATTAGAAAAATGAAAAGAATTTTTAGCTCAAAGAATAGGTTTTGGGGTGGGTTTGACAGTGGTAAAAAACTATGCAAAAATATATACTTGTAGTGCGTATGAAATATTAACCTTTAAATTAAGAAATATTCAGCAATTAGTTACCTTCCATAAAAGTGAATATTCTAAACCATTTCTTTAGAAAAATGGTCTTTTATGAGTTAAAATAATGAATTTGGTCTTAAAATATCAACGATACATTCCTATTCCAAGAATAAAACATCTTCACCTAAATAATGAACTCTGAATGATTGATTTAAAAAATTCTGTAACTGTTATTTTTAAAATGCTCCAAAATCAATGAAGTGACCGAAATTATGATGCTTTTTTCCAACTTTATACGAATAACTAATCTTTTCACGAATAACTAATCTTTTCAGCAAACATATAAGAGTATTTTTAAGTATGCTTTACTTTACCCTTTCTTCATAACTTCGTCTATTTCCATTAGAATTTCAGAATTGTTTTCTGAGTTGGTCTTCCCTAAAAATATCGACGATGATGAAACACTTAGAAATGAATTCTGTTCGTTTTAGGAATTACAAGGATTTTCTGTTTGAACAGTTGTTCTTACACGTCAGCTAAATCTTCAACGGCTATTGTTCACAATCCTGAACTTGCTATAAACACTGAAATGCGAATGTTTTTCTTCTCTTTGAAAGCACGGTTATCGAATTCTTTGCTTGTTTTTAGGATTTGCGTCAGTAGAACATTTATGGTGTCATCTGTTGTGAACCAATAGAATGCTTCGAATATGAAAGAGAGATTTTGATTGGTTTAATAACAAGCTAGAAATAGCAATTTTGCTCAAAAATTGTTTTAGTAGACCGATATGGTTATCGGTTATCGTTAATAAAAGAATGATGATTTATCAATAAAACTTTTTTTGTTTTAGATATTTCATCTTATTTATTTGTGAGTTTAGTTATAAAATAAGTGGGAATAAATAAAAATATTAAACTTACAAGGCTTTAAAGATAATTATTATTTGCGCCAAGGTAAGTCAAAGGTCGAGAGACAATATCTAAATTGTCAATAGGATTCTTTCCTTGCACCATGCTAATTTTCTCTGTACATTGACATGATTGTAGAATTCTGATAAAACAGACTACTACGCATTTTTGCAATATCTTAAGATTATAAATTACTGGATCATGTTCATAATTTTGGATAAAATTAAGAGTAGGCATTCTTCTAAGTTTTATTACACCTCATAATGCATTGATATACAGTTCGTATATGAGTTGAGATTTTCAGACACTTTAGTTTCTTGCCAGCTATTCAACTAGAAGAGAAAAATTATGATAAAGAGGCTTCGTTCAATTATTTGTACAGAAAGGTATCTCTGCTGAAAATACAGATTTAAATTTTTATCATTGCCATGCAGAAACTTCAGGGAGTACACGAATATATTAAAACGAGACCTACGTTAAACTATTTCAATGATAAAGTCTAATGATAAGTTCATTAATAATTAATTATAAGTTATTAATAATTATTATAAGTTATTAATAATTATTATAAGTTATTAATAATGAATTTATTAAAAATTAATAATTAATAATAAGTTCATTAATAATTTTTAACACCATATTAGGAAAAATCAAACTGTTCCCATTTTGACTTTAAGTAAAGTTACTAATAGTGTGATTAATTAAAAAAAAGATGAAAATATTCATTTCAATCAATTTGCTGTCAGTGATATCGTAGCTCATGCTTTTTGTATCATTTACTTAATGTAGAGGAGCTGTAATAAGCATTGTGAAGAAAAAGAATATGGCCGCCCTTCTAGGAGGACGACATTTTTTTTGTCTTGAACCGAATTGGATCGGCAATTTTTCTAGCCCATCTACTGATGGCAATTTTATTTAATTATTAAACAGATTGAAACGAATCTTTGAATAAATAATTTTTTGAATTAGGGGATAACACTCTTTGTTGCTAAAAATCCCAAAAGCTCGTATCTCTCAGAGATACAATTCAAGAGAGAAAGCCTTGAGAAATCACTGTCAGTCTTCTCTGGGGAACATGTAGTTGCTCGAAGCATTGATTGCCAATTTCGGGACTTAATTCCCGAAAGATTGCTTTCCGTTTGTGAAACAAGTCCTAATTTCATGGACTTGGTTTCCCATGAATAAGAAGGATGAATAAAACACCAATTAATGTCTTAATTATTACTTATTTCATTAAGATACCAAATTCTGAGTTTGATCTTCGCAATTATAATCTATTGAATGTAAAAAACATCTGAAAAATAATAATAAAAAAATGATGGGTAGAACAACAAGGGCGCAAATTGAGAAGAAAAAAATTTGATCTGATATTCAAATACAATACCGATCATTTATTTTTAACCGTTAACAATTGAGAAGAGAAAGTGTGATATGATATTCGAAATATAATACTGATAATTTAATTTTGACTGCTAGCAATTCAAATTTAAAGCAAACAAAGAAAGTTTTTAGTAGAATCTATCCGATGAGACAAAATCACAAATGAAAAGCAATTAACGGAATCTAATTTCAAATGATACAATTACCCTGATATATAACGCACTGCATTATAATGCAAGCATGCATCTAAGAGCTGCAAATAACATGTCTGAGTAAAGGTTAGAATATGATAGACTGGAGTAGTGCTGTCAAAATAATATATGTGACAGTATCTGGAGATATCTATAGTATGAAACGAAAGAAGAAATCATTAAAAATGGTAAATATATTTTCAGACGTTTTGGAAAACACCCGTTTCATTAAATGGATCTGTTTCGTGTTTTTAGAGTGCGGAAATTATTTATCAATTCGTTCAATTAGAATTATTATTTCATTATTTTTTGAGTTGAATTTTATGTGTTTTTAAATTTACTACAGAGATGCATTTCATCGTCATTACCAATACAAGTGTTAATGTTTTTTCTTCTTTTTCTTTTTTTAAATGTCAGTTTTTAAGCAAATTTTGTGGAAAGGTCCAGGATGTCAATCAGTTGATACTGTCATGAACCAAGTTCGTTTCCGAAAGATATTAAGAAAGATAATAATCAACAGAAAAATAATAGAGCATTGTCTCCTCCTTTCTTCATCTTTGTCTAGAGTAAATAATTGTTTAACTCATTTTGTGCATACATTGGCAGCCTTTCCCCCTCATTTCTTCTACAGAAAATTCTGTGCGCGTTTGCCTACCTATTTCTGATTTTAACATTTTTCTCCTTTTATTAATATTTTGTATTTGCTTATTTAATATATGTATCTGGATGCTCCTTTTTTGGTCTTTGTGTCGTATGCAAATTTCTGTGGGTTTTATGTGTTAGATTTATGTAAGTCTTAATTTAATCACATTTCTTCAACTTTTACAGTATATAATTTCGTGCACTTATGGTGTTCTTAAGCATGTGATTAATTATTTTACATTTTCCCTATATTTTATATTATGTACATATGTCCCCATAGCTTGAACCTCTGGAAGTCTCCTCTATATTGTGTAGTGGATTCTTACTTATTTCATTAAGCCTTGTGCCATATTTATATAAGCGCACAAATATCTTTTCTCAGAAGTATTAAAATTTAAAAAAAAGGGTCTCGACACAATAACGAAAACAACTATACTGTATATTTGAAAACTATATGACTTTTAGCAATTCCTCACGTAAACTTGTATTTTCAACTAAATTTTATTATTTTAAACCATTAAATGCTTTCACACTAATAATAAACATTAATTGTCTAATATTAATTATTAATTCCCCTACAAACGAGTACCATTGCGGATATAAAGAAAGGAAAACGACAATCCTTTAACCTATAATCGACTTCTCGTGTCTACTTTAATTCTAAGTTCGGATTAATATTCTGGTGAAAGTTAATATGATGAGAGTTTTCGTATTATCTAATTCTACGATCGGTACGTTTCTGATTTCTAAAATGGGAGCGCTGATAGAAAAAATAATAAATGGTATTTTCAGATCCGAGCTATACAGAACGATGTATTACGTAACAGTTTTAACAGCTTTCGTTATAAATTTCCAGCCTATTAAGCCTATGAAATACCAAAAGTTTCTGTTTAAACAGCAGTAGCAAGCTGCGTTGGTAGTTATATCATGAATATTTGAAAATAAAGCTTGCTCAGATAAAATATTTTTAACTGGCAAATTTTATTGTGAAACAGAATTTTTCTGTGCGTTGGTAAATTCTGCACTTTTAATTTCTATTCCTTTCTTACTCATTTTTCAGGTTTTCTTCTATGAAACATCAGAAAATTGTATAACAATGAACAAGTTCATAGTACATTTTAATTAACGGTTGAATCATCTGAAGAAGTTTCCGTATTGGCATTACGCTTTGCAAGAATGGAAATTTGCTCCACTTACATTTTTATTTTTAAATACAAGCTTACAGAGCGTTAATATATTTTTATACATCTAATTATATTACAGAAAAGAGCCATAGTATTGAGAAATAGACAAAATATTTAAAAAAATCATCACTGCTTACATAAGAAGTTAAACCTTATTTATAGTTACTACAAAACTAAAATAAATAAAATATTTCGTTAAAATCATGTTTTCAAAAGAAATCTACTCAAAAAACTAAATTTTTTATACCTTGATTATCAAAATATCTAAAGTAAAAAGGAAAATAATTTGAATTTAATTACAACAATGAGAAGTATTGTTGTAAACTGTACCTAATTTTTTTTTAAATTTAGAAAAATTGGAGAAAAAAATTGTACGGCAACTAACGCTTGTAAATTATAAGCTATTATAGAAAATATATCTTTTTGAATTTTCAGAACGTAAAAAATTCATTTTTGTGCTATAATATTTTTCAAAGTTATCAAGGAAATATTCCAACTTTTCGTTTAACTTTTAATTCATTAAAATTTCAAAAAGTAAGGAGCTCATCTCCACTCTCCAAAGTAAGTGTCTGCCAAATTTCGTAGAACTAGGTCCAGTGATCTGCCCTGAAGAGACCAACATTCCCATAGACATACACACGCACATTATAATTTTATTAGTAGAGACATTTTATGCAGCTGTGGCTGAAAAAAATGCCGTGTAGGTTTAAATACCCAAGAAAATTAGTATAAAACAAATGCACAAGTACTTTGATTTGTATCAGTATTTTGTTGTTATCAGCAAATTTAAATTGAATAAATATATTTAATAAAAATATCTTACAAAACCACACTTTTGTTAGTGAATTAAATTGTAGGCATGTTTTTCATTTTAAGTACTTTCTATTTTTTAGTTATTAATTTAAAATTCATTACTAAAAGTATTTTGAAATCTTTTAATTAATATGTTTTCGAATTCACTATAAAGTAGTACTTATATTATGAAATCAATATTTAATTAAATCAATATTTAATTATATCAATCAATTAACTAAGAATTATGCCTTGAAAATGCGAAAATAGTGTATTGTCATTGATAATGTTACAGGCAATGTATAAAACGCCTACATTCTATAGAATACATAGGCATTTTAAAGAATGCCGGGAGATTTTAGGCAAAGTATGAAATATGAGAATTATTATATACTACTTTCCCTAGGCATTGTATAAAATAACCAGACATTCTATAGAATTACAAATATTATTTAGGAAAAATTTGAAAAAGGATCATGATAAGGGTATTATTTTAAAATGTTCATTCCTCAAAAGTAAACATGTTATTTTGAAAAAATAATGAAAGAGTGCCATTAAAAAAACTTGATTCAAAATACGTAAAAAAATGAAAGTTGTACAAACAAAATTTATGCCTTTCTTATTGAAAAAAACAAGATGAAATATGATCTTACATATAATTTTCCAAACTCTAACACAGGGGTGCGTGAACTATTTTCACTTCCGCCCCCCCCCCCCATTTTGCGTTAAATTTTGTCGCGACCCCTGGATAGATGGTAGATGTTTTTTAAGAGTCAATGTAGTTAAAGTGAATTTCTTTTTAGGATTTTCGCTTATGTTTCTACTTTATTAGTTTCGCTTATGTTTCGACTTTATGAGTATAAATATTTTTAAATGAAAAATACATTAGAAAAACATTACATCATAAGAATTCAATTTGAGGTATGCGGTTGCAAAGAGTTCATGATTGCTTCTATGTGCGGATCTGTATTGGATAACGCAAGCGGAAAGTCATCTTCTGGATCCAATCGTGTTCGATATTTTGTTTTAATGACGACTAATTTTGAAAAGCCAGTTTTCAATAAGTAGGTTGATGCAAACTGAATCAACATTTTAATTGCTTTCTTCTTCAAATCGGCATATTCGTTTCCAGTCGATAGCAAAATCTTTTGGATAGTAAGACTCTTAAATTGATTACTCAGTGTTTCTTCATTTGGAATTTCAATTAACGTTTGTTTTTCATTTAAAGGGATATTGGATTCAAAAATATCAAAAGAAAATAGATCACGTACCCAAGCTTATTCGTTATCTGGAAATTTTTCAAACCTTTTCGAAAAGTTTTCTCCCAATTTGATCATATGACGGAAAATTATGTTTATAAATAACAAAAAATCTATATTATTTTTTAGTAAATTCTGAAAAGCATGGGTACATGTCTCTGTTCTTTTTTACAATTCTCCTTGCCAAAGTTTTAGCTTATTCTTAAGAGCCTCAATTTTACTGCTGGAAGCTAAAATGTTTGTATTCTCTCCCTGTAGACATAAATTCAAATAGTTAAGTTTTTTGAAAATGACAACCATGTAATTGAATTTCCCGAGCCAATCTTCATTAATGAATAAACTTGCTAATATACGTTTCTTTTCTTTCAAAAAATGTAAACTTCATTTCTGAAATGGAAAATGCGTCACTGTATTTTGCCGCTTGAGAGTCATCTGACTTAGGTACGCAGTAATAATGTCTCGTACACAGAACCCATCTCATTACAGAGTATTGAAAAGAGACGACTGTTTAGGCTGCTGCTTTTAATCTAATTAATTAATTCTGTAATATCTTGTGCGATTTTTAATCAATGAATTTTGCAACAAGAGCTTCTCTATGTATCATGCAATAGTTGAACTCTATAGGGAGCAATTTTCTTTATTGACCCTCTAAGGCTTTTATTGCTACCTGTTAATTCTGAAGCACCATCAGTGAAAACCGAGACACAGCGTGTCCAGGTAAGGTTATTTGTTTGAAAATATCTATTAATAATTTCAAATACTTTCTCTCCTGTTTTTCTCCCTTCCAATTTTTTACAACATAAAAAAATCTTCTGATATGTTTTCTTCATAAACGTTTCTTACATAAACAATTATTAAGACAGTTTAGTAATGTCAGTAGTTTCGTCAAGTTGTAAAGGAAATACAGAGTTTTTTAATCGATTTAACAAAACTGATTCTATACTGTTTGAAATGGCGGAAATTCGGCGAGAAAGGGTTCTCTTGATAATGGTATCGTTTTTAAATCGTTACCATATTTTTCTCCATCTATAATTGATACCATTTTAATTGCTGAAGGAAGAATGGGTGATTCTCCAATTGTGTGCGGTTTTAAATTTTTCCCTATTAAATATGAAATTTCTAAGGATGTCCGTAAAGCCTTCTCAGGAATTGTAGTGTATTTTTCAAAAATACATTGATTTTTCATGTTTTAAGCTCATTTTCAGATATTTTGCTAACTCTTTATGCTTGATTTCCTTCGTCTTTTGAATTTAGCAGGTTTCATTATTTTATTTGCTAATTTATCCCTGTAGTTAACACACAACTGATGTTCCTCCCCATTAACAACGCAATATATAAATCCATATTTGCTAAAGTCTTCGTGATATTTTTTCAATTTTTTATTAGATAACACATTTCGTTTCATATTTTTTGAGGTAGAAACGGTGTCATTGGATTCATCCACAATTTTTCTGAGTTTATTATAGGTTGGTCCATCATTCTCATTAATATTGTCATTCTTTTCATATTGGACACTAGCGGCAATTTTTAGCCTTTTATCCATTATGAGTGAATTAAAGCTAAAATAAAATTATAAATATACAGTATCTTTGCAATTGGTCAGTCGCGTGCGGCTTCGGCGTTGGAAGAAAATATATAGACCAGGATTACTTTGTATAAATCATGCTGATTTGTAACTTAATCAGACAAAAATTAAAGAAAAGAAAACTCACACAAAAAAGAAACATCTTATTAAACCAACAGTACATTATGGTTACTTAAAATAAAAAAAAATACAACGTTCAAGTAAAAATTTACACTTGGAATTTAATGAGTAAATATCTCAACAGGTGTTGGCAGTTGAACATATATCTATATTGTAGACAGAGGTTACAGTGAATAAAAATATACAGATATCGGAGCTTACTTAAAAATGCAAAACAAGTACAAAATTAATTAGTGATTTAAATATTATTATTTAGAATTCAATCGGTTATCGCGCATCCATGATTCACTTACTTCCTCTTTCACTCTCCCTGATGTAAGATGGCGAAATATTTTCTTTCCAGTGTGCTTTACTATGATTCGTTGATCTCTGCCAAAAATGTATATATCTATCTATCTTCATTTAGTAAATAATAAATTATTTTTTCGCGCGCTTTGATTGGCGAAGGAATATCTTTTGATGGCATTTGTCCTTTCTTTTCTGAAGCGGATTGAAAAGAACTTTGGAATGAATAGGGAATAAAAGTCTTTGTAGCTGAAAATCCCATAAAACCCTTTTAATCAAACATTCATTATTCTTTCTCTTGCTTCGTTCCAGGGCTAATGAATTTCTTCAAGAAATATAATTATGTTTAACATTACTTATTCCAAAGATGGAAAATTTTATATTTGAAAATGACAATTATTTTTTATTTTCCAAAATTCAGCTTACTATGATTTTGAATTTGTACTCGCACTTAAACTGCAAAAGTAGGCCTAGTTTAGGGCCACCATCTGTAATACAAAAACAGAGCTAACTCTTCCTTTACACGTTTTAAATGGTAACTACCCTGGTAGCGTCTCCAACAAAATATCGGTTGAGTATAATTAATTTTCGAAAAAATCAAAAATGATATAAAAGAAAACTGAATACTTGCAAAGTATGTCAGAAAAAAATTACTCTTTATATCTATATTGTTTTTTTCATTAATTGTTCATTATTGCCTTCCGAAAACGCTACTGAACTGTTATATACTTAAAAAATGTGTTAAGCTCATACCAGATTGATGTTTTTACTTAATTAACAAAGACAGAATATAAGCAGAATTACAGAATGCACTTGAATGAACCTAAGAAGCAGCAAACCGACCTACTGAGGCACAGACTTAAAGAAATGCACGGTTCTTGCGGTGACCACACTATAAAGACTAAATAGCAAGGCGAGGGGCACACCTAGATTAAACAAGCTGTAGCAAAGATGGCTACTACTAAACGTCAGACCGACCCAAGTTGCAAATGAATCACACAAGAAAGCATCTAGAGGGCATTTCAATTCGAGAATCATCTTTTGTGACTATGCGAAATATTTTTTTATTGTCAAATAAATTTCTTTGAATTTGGCGACCCCAAAACTTTTCTCTCGACACCCAGTTTATGCGCCACTGCTCTATGGTCTTAAGAGCATTCTAAAAGTTGAAGATAAGCATTGAATTCAATGTTGGATGATTGTGCAGTTGAAGTCATGGCTTACATCACAGCATATTTCTATCGAGCGCATAGTCAGAAGTGCACAGCTGCTCGATGGTAATTTATCATGCAAATAACTGTTTTTCCAGGGTATTATTAACCCTCTATATGGCGGAGTCAATCCCTAATTGAGTATATTTACATTCTTCCTTGCAACCAGTTTTCGATTGTTTGTACCCTTTCAAGAGATCTTCGCGTAGTGGGGATTAATGAGGATTCGGCTTCATTCACCCATCCGAAAAGACATGCAAACAAAACTCGGATGTCTCAGGTCGCCGTTCTCAATATCGAAAGAGAGTTTTGAGTTTTAACCTTAATTTTTAATTATTTTACATATTTTAACTTGTATATATTGCAATTGTTTAATACAAAATTAATTTATTTTAGTAAGTAAAATTCCATAAGAAATTTTGAATGATGGTCTAAAATTGACACGAATAATGCTAGTTCTTCTTTCTTAGCTTCAGGACGGTCTCTGCAAAGTTTTAACATTGCGATAAGAATTATTTGCGAGAAATCTAATAGTTTCCATTTGGAGCATTCTGGAAACAAAATATGATAATTATGAATATATTTTAATATAAATATTAAAGATTAAGACATTGTAGATAAAAATCATGTATTTTAAAAGAACATCATGCCTAATATCAGGTGCCTAAAAAAGGGAAAAAAATACTTACACTGGGCATCTAAGAATGTAGCTTCTTTCATAAAATGGGTGTTACTCGCAAAGTTTATTTGGATTTATTTCGTCTTAAAAATATGAAAAGCGAAAATCTAAAAAATGTGCAATTCGTTCACAAAATACTATGAAAAGAATGCATTGCCTTGAACTCCATTTTGCTCTGAAATGGTTTTCTATTTGCGTGTTCTTGTTTCCAGCCGTTAATGACTCTTTGGGTGATTTTAAAATCATTGATAAGTAATAATAAGATGGCCATTTTTAAAAAAATCAGAAATCACATTTCTTCCAAAATTTGATAAATGATTGGAAACGTTATGAATTTATTTCACTACTTATGAAATAAAATTGAAAATAGGAGTTGTGACTCCCATTTTCCCAAGAGATATTTATCTCTTTGCATCAGTTGGATACTAAGAAATTAATTACAGTATGAACTTATAATAAATTATTTTTCTTACGTGCTAGAAATTTTCAGTATGGATGTAAATACTTTAATAAAATATAAAAATATGGTTTAAACCGATTAATCTGTATTATTGTATAATCATTTTATCATTTACAGAGTTGTATTACCATTTAGTTATACTGCAACTAATTAGCCATATACTGCACAATTTTATACCCAACAGCAGTTGTATGATTCTATGTAGATGATATTAAGAATTAAAAGAAAAAGTTATCCAGAAATATTTATTTTAGTCATACGTTTTTAATTAATTATTATATATTAAACAATTTAATTGTACAGTTAAAATTTCAAAACTTATATACATCTCCAGGTTCATGCCGAAAAAATAATAAGGCTTTTATTTAAATTTATTATCGGAGAAATAGATAAATTTTCAGAAGACAAAAGTATTAACGATACAGAATTGCTACACAGCACACTGAAGGATTAATTCAAATAAGAATACATCAGTATTCTTATTAGTTTTATGACACTACGAAAAGTATTAAAATATTTTCTCATCACGTTCACATCATAAGTGGAACACGAGTCCTCAAACATCTTTGCAAACTTCTTTAATTTCAAGAATATTAATAAAGGAAGAAATATTTTGCCTTAGCCCTAAAATGTTCATTTTTTTTACTCCCTTTTAATAATTGTGCAGTTTCTGATATGCGTAATTACACCTAATCTATCTCCAGGCGGTAATATGAGCGCTAAGAAGTTCCGAAAATGAGCTTTAATAAATGTAAGAAATATTGGGGAAATTCTAAAGAATTTCGCTCATTCCTTCAGACAAGAAAAGAATATTACAGACTTTTCAAAGAAAAGGTCAAGTTTGTTACAGAAAAGTTCAAGTTAAAATGGAAAAGTAAATCGATTGTGTATTTTAATAACTGAAAGTGCTTAGTCATTTTTAATGAAAAGCGCGATGAGATTTAATCAAAGAAAACAATTTAATGAAGAACGTGTGTTCTATTCGACTAAAAAAATTGCTGAGATAAAATTTGATGATGTCGTTAAAAGTAACGTAACAATTTAAGATATTATTTGATTTAATTTCCAAACACATGTCTTCAATTCAATGATTTTTAAATTCAAAAATTTACAACTTAGTATTTTTTAATAAGCATATTTGGATTATTCAGAAAACTGTAGTTCTTATGGTTTCTTAGTCAAATAATTGAATAAAATTAGATTTGAAAATAATATTTACGCACAATCTAATTTCTCTCTGTTATTAGCTTCTGAAATCTTTCTAAGAAATCCTATGAATTCTGAGCCTCTTGCCTATGCATTCTCATAATAACCTTTTCTTTTCGAAAACTTATGACATTTGCTTAAAAATTACTTGCCTTTAATTCCTGATATACATTCGAAATTTGACCTTCCTACTCTTGTTTTACATTTTTATGTAGTATGTGAAAACCATAATCATATGTTACGAAAGATTAGATGCAACTAAATTCTTAAAGTCTTGCAGCAGTATAGAAATATAGAGATTACAGTAAGAAAATATTTCTTTAAATTTTCATTGCGTAATTACTAGAAAGCAGAAAGACTCCCAAAGCTTCAAAGGATTCTAAAAGCATTTAAATGAAACCAAATCGAAATACAATCACAAAAATATTAAAATATTTAAATTAATGAAAACTCTCTCTATAAATGGTATCCATGTTATCATATTTTATAATGCATATGCTTATATGATAATCTACGTAAGAATTAACGATTTGAATTATAGTTGAACATTTAAAGAAGAAAGTAGCAATAAAGCATTACGAGACCTCTGAGCGAACATAATAATGAAAGAGAAGTGGGAACAGGAAACAAATAGCCTTAATAAACAAACACTTTGCTATCTATTCTGTCAGAAAGAATTAGGAGATCAAGAAGAGATAAGAATGAATCTTCCTTACAATGAATTCTTTACTTATGTCTTAGTGTTACCTGAATTTGCAATGACAAGGTCATGAAAGAACTTTCTTTCTAACTTTTTGTTCAGATAAGCACATTCTAATTTTCTCGAGCTCAATAAATTGCATGAATTCTGTATATGTTTGATCTAACAATGTTTCGATTTTCGGCTTGTGCTCTTAAATAACGATGAGCTGATGTTCATGAGAACCTAATGTTTTGTTTTATTCTTTCTTTTGAATAAATAAATGGATCGTAGTATAATGGAACAAAAATATACCATTGCTCAAACGTAAAGTAAACAAAATCACTTACATCAATAATTTTCCATTAAATTATCCAAGATTCATTATTTCCGAACGATTATCTAATTCTTCCTGTTTGTACGGCATAACCTTAACCTTAATCTCACCTACAACCTTAATTTCTTTTAAAGGTTATTCCATTATTTGATTTCTAATAATGTGCTGTCTATTACTGTATATTGCGTCATCTGTTTTCCAAACATTTCCACTTAATCTTTCTCGATGTTTTCCCTTTTTTAGACGTTCCGGACTCTTTCGTCTATGGAATCTGGCAGCATTACAGAGCTTAATTATATGATTAAACTCTTTTGATCGCGGATGAGGTGTTACCACGCATGTCTATGGAAAGTATTCTATTCATTTTTAGATATTACGGTGTTTTTATCTGTGCCTGTCTGAATGGGAAAACTGTTTTTGTTATTTTCTCAAAAGTAATTAATTATTTTTATTTTCTTGTATGATTGTCAGTCATCTTCAGGAATCTTTTGCCTTAAGTACACACGAGAAATTATTACAATCGCCAAATAAATCATTAGTTTAAAACCGATTATTTAATTGAATAAAAAACAAGTTGATTCGGATTGACAGTGTTAAATTGGTACGATTTAGACCTCTCCGATTCCAAAAATTTTTTATTTTAAATTTTGCTTCTGCATCCAGTTGTCCGTCTTCATGTGGTTAAGACAATTCAAACATTCAAAGAAGTAGATAGGTGCAATTTTCTATGCTGCCTTTGAATCAAAATTATAGACCAGCTTCAAATTTTGGATCAAATCCTTCAACTCTTTGCTTATTTCCCAAATGCGCTCAAAGCACTTTGAAACAACGCAATAGAAGCTATTACCTGTTTTTTTTCTAAACCCCACGTTGCCAGTCGTAACATTTTTCTATTTATTTTATTAAGTTATATCTGCGTTCTTACTCTTATCCAGATAAATTATTGCACTCACTTTTTGTTATGTCAGTGAGTTATTTTTGCATTGCTTCTGTGGTCATTAAAAATGTTTAGTATATTTATTTCCATGTAAATTATTAAAGAAAGAATTAAAAGCAAATTTCTAAAAAATTGCGCAAGTAGGAAAAAATAGCGCGGCAATCAAAATGGGGCACTATATCGATATTTAATTTTGGGAATAGATTTTAAAATAATTTTCTTCGATTAATATGTTTTGAGTTATCGCCAACAGCATTAAAATATAAAATCGAGAAGTAATTTAATGTAGTTATATTAACGCCCGTTTTTGAAGCAACAGCAGGGCTATTTTGGGACGGACCTTGTAATTTTGAACCGCGGTCAGATGACGACACCTGAGCTATCACCCCTTCTCCAAAATTCCACAACACACCAGGACATTTGATCCACTACATATGATTTAGAGTGCAACAGGCCCACATACAAGGCGTATCTTCAATGGAATCAGGTTTCAAGCCTAATGCCCTCAAGTCCCGAATCCGAGACCTTACATCTAGGCCACCGCGGTCCCCGCAATTGAGAAGAACAGGGACAAACATTAGTGGAAAGTGCAGTTTCGGATAGTTTTAGAGAATCTTTATTGATGCTAATCGAGAAAGTTGGTTGCGAAAAACCTAGATGAGATTAATTTTGACCGCATATTACAGCTATACTTGATGGTAGAAAATAGAACTGTCCTAAAAATTTTATTTTCATTAATTTGAGGAACTGTCTTCTTCCTTTATCTATGCTTAGTGTTTTAAAATACATGTAAATGATCTTCAGAAAAGATGTGCCTGAAAATCTTTCCCTGACGAAGACATACGAAAGGTTCCTGTCATTTCTTTATTAAATCTGAGCATATGCGTAGATAACACACACAGATTTTAAAATATGAAAATTTATTTATTTATGCTTTATTGAGAATAAATCTGTGAAAAAGTTTCGCACATGAGTTGAATATGTAAATTTCTAAAAGACACTTGAAATATTAGATTTGTATTTGGTATATGCTAAATAAATCACTTTTTCGAAAAATTATATCTTGATAATTACAATAGCTCTTTAAAAGAGAATTGACACTAGGATACTCGCTTTTTTGCATTTTCTGTTCAAAATACATTTTAAACACATTGAAGAATGTTCCTGCTGCAACTTCATTTCATTAGCCACGATTAGAAGTCCGATGGGACAGTCTATATTTTTGTTAGAATACGGAAGAAACTACTGAAATATGCAGTTAATACATAAAACCTAGTTTCCACTCTTAATCGTAATTCAGTAACACCTGAAAGCTGATGAATCCGAATTTTTCTAAATTTGAAGTGAAAAAGCAAAGAATTTATACTATATACTAGATATTTTTTTCTTTATACAAGTAATTTTTATACGAGAATTCTTAATACAAGGTGACATCTCCTTTGCCTCTCGTCCTTCTATGCTAGCAATTCATTACGATTCTCCCGACTCAACTCCGACTGTAATTATGAGTATCTGATGAGATTCCTTCGGTTACTATGCCAGAAAGCAGGAACCTTAGCACTTTAGACAGAAGTTCGTTGCATATAATGGAACATCACATAATTAAACGTCGCAGAGCTGCTTTCGGGTTTTCAAGTTCCTGAAGGCACTGAATGATTAATAAAGATATGTAACCAGTTTGATATTAAATGCATTCGTTAATATATGCATTAAAGGGAATGAATTTCGGATGTCAGTTTTCAATTTCTCTTAATCTCAGTTGACAGTTTCTCTTAATATACATGGACATTTTTAATGAAACAGATGTGATGTAACCGATCGAAAAGTCAGTTTTCTTGTTATAAATCAAGCTGATTTCTCACTTCCATGTAGTTTGAAAGGAATAGAGTTCATATTTTAAACAAGGATATCTTCTAGTTAAACAAATATAATTTATTTATTTAAAATTATACGTTTAATAGGAGTTTGAGATTTAAATCTGGAGTTATCATTCTTTTTCTGTAATTTACTACATTTAGTAATCTTTCAAAATATTTTTCGATTTCTTTTTTCATGCATTTAATATTTAAGGTATTAGTAATGGAATTATAATAGTTTCGAAATGCCTTTCGAAAATTCAAGGCTTGCGAAATGAATGGATTGAGGGACGCTAAAAGATCTGAAAAGTTTTTTAGAAAATATCTTTCATGCTGCTAGGTGAATTTAATGCGAGCAGAAATTTGCATGCGTACTCCAATTGGAGGCCGTCGTGGAGTTTTTCTCACCAAAATAATTTCTACATCCAGCTTGGCTGCTTAATTTAAGTTAAGGTATTTATTTGTAATTTTAAAATGGTTTGATTCACAGACATAAAAATTAGTTTAAGAAATGCACAGTCATTCTCAAACTCGAGGCAACATAATATGGAGAATTAAAACTCTCATAATTCCTGGATTAAAATTCTGCATGGATAAGCATCAAAAGTATAAAAGA
>BGPR01033015.1:0-10460 GCA_013235015.1 Araneus ventricosus | reverse complement strand
TATATATATATATATATATATATATATATTATATAAGTTATTTTTCAAAAAAATGTCTCCGAACACAGTCGGATACCTTAACTTAAAACCTGCATAACGGGATAATAGACCCCCATCACAGACTGATATACATACATTGATACACGATAACCTCTCATATATCAAACCAACATCAACAATATGGAATATTTAGAAGCAATCCTAGACATCATCTGCATGCACTGTAAATTCATTTGTAATTGTCCGTATCATTAAATTTATAATTTCAATTTAGTGACTGTTAAATTGTTTCTCTACATCTATATCCGTTAGTGTAAAACATTTTTTATGTACGTTTAATGATATACATCTATTCGTACGTTTAAAATTAATTAATATATTCTTCTGATGTGTTTCATTCATCTCGAGAAATGAGATTCACGAGACGCATTTTTATGCTAAAAAACTGAAACTTATATTTTAAAAAATAAAGCCACTTTCAAGCAGGATAGCCATTTATGTAACACTTTGAGGACTTATTTGTTTTATGTACTATTATATTTGTTAGTGACCAAAGGCAGTGACCAAAAGGCAAATTGACCAAAGACATATTGACCATCAGTGACCAAAAGGCATGCCTTAATCATTTTATAAATGCAAAAATTTAAAACAACCTATGTCCACAATGGTATAAACAAAACTGAAACTTAAACAGAAGTTCAACAAACCTATGTCTTTAATCCATCTAGTTTATTTCTATTAACTTCATTTGCTCGTACTATTACAAAACATGTTTTCAGATACTTTAAAGAATTAATTAATTACCGTGTTGGTGAATCAATTTGTTACAACACCTCTAGCTAGTTTCAAAACAAACAAAAATAAAGTAAGTTTTGTCCCTGTTTCATCCGCAGTTACAAAAACGCTGTAAATTCTGGAAAAATTAATTAGTTAGGTGAAACTGAAAGCCATATATAACTTTCCCATGACATTTTCCGTCACCGAGAGCTGTTTGGATAATATAATAATATACTGTCGAGATTAATCTAACTTGACTGAGCGCAATAATTCATTAACTGTTCATAATAAGCACAATGCATAACTGTTATATGCAAGTTAAAGCGTTTCAAAGCGGTTCTTGTAATCATGTTGACTGTCCCAAAAGGGTTCCGAAAGGCTTTTCTGTGAGTAATTTGATAAACTAAATTCATAATAAAGCTACACAATATGTTATTAAATGCAATTAATGGTAATGCAAATATTTTGCTCATTTAGTGCGATTTTCCTATTGTTGAGCCAACACTAGTATTATTAAATAAAAAGTGCATTCAGTGTTCCATCGTCTTTATAATAATATAAAATCCCATATTATTAAAACTGATGATAAATAATATAGTTTGAATGATAATGCAGCACATTTACATATTTTTAATTCATAAGATATTCTTGCCCTTTATCTTACTTGCTATTTGTGTATTATTAATTACAGCGCAAAATTTTTATTGGATGAGTGTGAACAACATTTTTATAAATGCTGCAATATAACTAATAAGGACTCATTATTTGCTGGTATATATAGAAAATCCGATATTTTGGTAATATTTTAATTTAAACATGCAGCTGAATGTTTGAACGTAGAATATCAAGTGCAATCAACATTTGCTTTTATCGCATAAATAAAAATGAAGATAAAGTACATTGCTTAAATGCAATTTAGTTATAATGACATCTCTGACTACTCTCTCCTTTTCCTTCCTGTTGCGTGGATGCGAGAGGGTGAAAATTTTCCCCCTTTGCGAAGGACTGGTAGAATATATCCATCAGTAACTTATTATTTCTTCCCATAAGGTGCTAATATGTTGGAAATTGTAATAATATCCTGCAAATCCTTCTTTTCCCACATCTTACAGTATCAATATTTGTCTTTTCAGGTTCCGGCTAGCTCCTCTTCCAAGATGCCCCTTCATTTACGATACATCTGTTGTTGTTGCGACTTATCTCACTTATATTAGCGTAATTAGCTAAGTCCAAGTCCATGAGTCAAGGACTCATGATAAAGGGGAAGTGTGCCAGCTTTTGTTGCGAAAATTGCTATAAACTTGTTCTTCAGGTCGGATATAGGGAAGGACATCTTTAAAAAATGGGAACAAACTTGGCAAACTTAGGCAAGTATCAGAATTGGCTATGATGCGCCAAACGCATGGTAATAGATATTGCAAGGTATATAAAAGATGTGAAAATTGTGAAAATTAAATAAGCGCAAACAGATAAACGAAAATAAATGGCAAAACAATACTTCTAATATGTAGGAATAAATCTATGAATTTTTCAGATATAAAGTCAGTATCATACATTTCGCAAAATAAAAAAAATAGTCGTAAGAATTGCCAGGCTCACGTTGAAACCATAAATGCTTTACCCCTTAAAGCAGCAGCGTCCTAGATACACAGAATGACTCAGTTACCGTGACAATTATAATTTGTTTGTGTATCCGAACACGTTCGAAAGTCGATTTTCGACCAAAATTCCATTTTTTTAATTTTTGATGTTTTCGATAGTTCATTCATTTACCTTTCTAAAACATATTTACTTTTCTCGGCACGTTAATTAGAAGATGAGATATTAATTGTTTTATAATAAACCGAAAACCGGAAGTGGGCGTTTAATTAGCCGAAAGTTGTCATTTAAAGGGACAGAAACCTGTCAAAAATACTTTTAAACTCCTTTTTTGCAATCTAATATAATGTCAGTATATTTTTAGGAATTTTTTTTAAAGTTTAGATATATAATTTGAGCGCGTGGAAAAACTAAAATTTGATTTTTCTCAAAATTAGATTTTATGCATATTTTTCAAACTTCAAACATGATAACTCAAGATATTATGATTCGATTGTTCTGAAATTTTGTGAACACTTTCTGCAAATGTTTCTCTAGTGCATGTACTAGAATAATGTATATTGTAACAATATTTTTTAAATTATGGTCTTTTATTTGAAAAATGACATAGAAAATTTGCTGAAAATCTTATAAAGATTGTTCGATTAGCTCTAAAATTTTTATTTAACCAAAGAATGTTAAGATTCTAGTACAAGCACTAGTCCATAGTATGTAGTTTATTTTAGTATTAGTTTTATTTGAATTATTACAAAAGTTTGACCTGTAGCATGTTTGAAGTTTTGGGAAATTTCCTCTAAAAAGTAGCAGAAATTCAAGAATTTGTAAATTTATAATAATTTATACTCACAAATCATACGCTAATATTAATCTTTATTAAATTCGAATCTAAAAAACATATTTTGGTGTTTCTATTTCACAATTTAAGAAAAAAGTGCTCCGAACGTGTTCGGATACCTTAACTAATGGGCATCACCAGTCCTACCAAAGTCTCCTCTCGTTGGAGATATATCTTTCATCGAGCATGTGGCTAACACAACCACATGTCCATTACTATACCCCCAGGTGAAGCGAGAACCCTCTTATTTATTCGACGACTTCTCAACGAAATACTCGTGAACGTTGATGAGAAGAACTCGCTACGAATTCCAAACAAATTTCGCATATTTATTTTCTTTGACTTAACAATAAAAGGGACGACAGCCAGAAAAAGAAGGAAGAATTGCTTGCAATGGTTTAAGAAATGCGGGACTTTCGCTTTTGACGTAAATTTACATCCCTCCATAGTGATCTAATGGGGTGTCGGCAAAGAAAAATTATGACGCTTTTCGTTCTAACGTTAAACGCTTATACCTCCGTAACCAAATATCATAGACAGTTGGATTTAGTTTCATTTAACAAAGAAACATGGACATTGAAGATTGCAAAAACAAGTTTTGAATTTGGAATTACGGTTTAGTCACAGTCGAGTTGCAAAGTTGGTGAAAATCACGAAGAATTTTGATGATGTCACAGCGACCAGTGCGCGCGCACGCAGTGATCAACCTTGCATCCCGCGCTTTCTCATACCTAACTGTCTGGCGGCCTCATTCGGTTGTGAGCGATATATTAACTGCATTTTCCAAATTTTGTTTCGTAGAACAAGAATTCTTTCGCGAAAAATACCCAACCAAAATCACAAATGAATCACATAAATTGAAAGTTACAAAGAGCTACTTCAGTAGCATAATCTCAGAGTCGCAAAGAGTTACTTCAGTCACATAAAGCTGCTTTAGTCACATAGAGCTGCTTTGGTCACATAGAGCTGCTTTAGTCGCATAGAGCTGCTTTAGTCACATAGAGCTACTTTAGTCACAGAAAGCCACATTTGAGTTAGGTAAGTAACTTTACGCCCCTCAGTTCCATTGGCCGTTTCGCAGAGACAGCCTCCTGTCGAATTTTTTTTCTTTCCTCTTTTTTCCCCTTACGGTACATGGTAAGATGCTTACTCATATATTTTTCACAATGTAATGAATCCCAGTGTTTTACTAAATTCTATTTACTCGCCTTGCTTTAACTTTTCGCAACATCGCAAGGTGTCTTCCGCAAAAGCGCAGGACCGCCGAGGAAACAACCAGCTCGGAGGGAAGTACTGACAAGCACTTCCTCCTCTCTCACTCTTAGAAACAAATGCCTCCAACGGCAAATGAACAAGCTTCATTGAACAATCACCATACGACAGTGGCATTTCATTTTTGATTAAGCAAGTAATAGGTGCATAGGTGCTACTTGGCACCCTCGCTTTTAGGACTCTAGGTTCCCTATCATGGTTTGGAGTAGGTGCCCGTGGAGAATGAAATCAACCAACCTCCGGCCCCTCGAGGCCCCAGATCAGAATGCCGCCACCGACAGCTTTATTGAACAAAAACAAAATTTTATAGAATTTAAGCATTGTGGTACATTTAAAGTTTTGTTTGACAGGCGGTAAACATGCTGAGTACAGATGCTGCCTCCGTTACATGCAAGTGAGCCCGTACTCGTTTATTGTATTGTTGGTACAGAAGGGAAATTCCATGTGTTATAAATTTGGAAATTTGAAAGTGAACATTGAAGTTGAAAGGGTGATTGCAATAGACATTAACTATGCACTTTATTTAAAAAAGAAGCTTGATCAATTAAGGAAGCACTAACAATATGGACTAAAAATTGCCTTGAATAAATTGAGAATTGTATATAATATACACTGATGCATGACTATATACACAAGAGACATTTTTTTGTTAGCAAATTAAACGCATTTTAAATTCTATGAGAATAATTAGGTGTGAAATGTGAGTTAGATGGAATGAGGTTACTGGATACTATTCAACTTATACAGCTGATTTCGATTAATTGCTCCAATCAGTTCAAATTCGGATTGCGTATAACACTTCGGTGAAAGACTTAAACACATTAGAAATAAATGTTTGGAGAAGGATGATTATACTGAATACAACTAAATGCATAGCAATTGGCTATGAGAAAGTTATTGATATAAGAAAGTTATGTAGAGAAGAGATTATATACATATTTACATTGTAAAGTATCAAAGCTCTTAACCCGAAGGGACGTGAGGGGGTCATTTAATGACCCCAAGCACTCGGGAAACTTCGATTCCTAGAAAATAGCCACCTTTTCTTTTCTTTCTTATCAGTATCTGAGTTAGTCACTCCCTCTGCCTTTTAAGAGCATTTAGAAAGTATTTCCGTAATTTTTCGTCCCCTAGTACACATTTTGTCAGTTACTGCGGGTTTGGAATGACCCCGCGCGTCTTTCCGATTGTTCCACAGACCAGTTATTTCACGACGCTGATAACAGTTCGTTACTATCCTTTCCGAATCAAAGTATTTACTTGCTGCTCACAGCTCACAGCGCCGTTCATATGGAAAAGAAATGCAGCGTTTACGTAAAATTCTTGCTAGAGTTGAAACTGTTGAAGATTCAGACTTTGACACTGAAGACAATGGACCTGAGGATATTTTAGAAGAGAATTTTTTTAAATCATGAAATTTTCAGCGCACATGATACGGAATCGGAAGAGAACGGATATTCTAGAAATGAAGAAGCGAATAACTGGGAATGGTTTTCATCAAAAGATGGCGAATAATGGAGGAAAACAGAGTATGAGCAGAATATTCGTTCTCGTTGTCATAATATTCTGTCGCGCTTACCAGGAACAAAAGATCTCCCTGTGGCGAGTTGGGAGTTATTCATTTAATTGTAGAGTGCACAAACATATTTATCGAGGAATCCGCACCAATCCCTTCACGTGAAAGAGATACACGAAAAACGGACCCTCTAGAAAACCGTAATTTATACTTGGATAATAATGAAGTAGATTTGATTTGTGTTAAGCAGTGTGTTCTTAATGTATAAATGTCCAAAGCGTTATTTTTCCAACTAAGAATTTAATGATTTTAACAGCGCAGGGTTGAATGTCAGTTTAGGGTCATTCTATGACCCCCGCGCGCCTTAACGTTCGCTAAGGAGGCGCGCGTTCTCTCGAGTTAATACGCTGTGGGCATAGTCTATTGATATGCCATTAATTAGTTCGTCATTGTTCATGAGAAAGCCCATTAGCTGGTTGAGTCTGGTTCTTCTTCACCCCTTGTTACAGTAAATAGGTACAGTGGCATCCTGTGTATCGCCACTTGAAATCCGGCCTTCCCAGCCCCTCCTCTTAAGAATTATGAGTGTGGTGACTTAGAACATAGTGAATTAAACAGTGAAGTCGAGAATTCTCTGGAATACAAATTTCCAGAATGGCGGTGATTACTCCAGAAGAAACTAGTAAAAAGGCGTCTTTCTTAGACAGCATGGAAAGGTCCAGAACAATCAAGACACACCATCCCCTTATCCAATGAGGGATGCAAATAACCAAGATAGTATGGACGCACGAAGGGGAAGGAGAACTGCAAGCATATAGAAGGGTTGATAACAAAAGGAGGAGGGGAGAAGTAGAATGAAACTTAATTGAAGCGTTTTGTTTGGTGGATATTTTTAAGTGGCTGATTTTTGTAAATAGCTTCATTTCGCTAATGTCTGGTAATGGTGTAAGTAATGGTGGCCGCCTGGTTAATGAAAAGATATTTATTAAGACTGTGTAAGGTGAGAGAGGAAGAAAAATTAAATGACACTGTGTGATTAGTGACTCCAAATAGAAATATCGAGAAAGTAATGGCATTTTCGTGTATCTTTGATTTGTCGCCAAAGTCGCCAAGTTTGTCTGCAACTCGCAGACAAACAGGGGTCCATGCTCGCCATTGCCCGTCACTCCATGCTTACCCCTGTAAAACTCCCTTCCCAACTATAGGACTAGCGAGGCAGGAAAGCGACATTACATCTTTGTAACAGTATCTTACTGTGACTAATTAATCAGTTGCTTAATTTTTAAGTTATGTTATACACACATAAAAGAAAATATTTATTTATGAAATCTAGCCAACAAATAACTTTTTTTCATAAATGTCTGTAACGTTTTAAATATTTCCAACTCATTTATTTATAAGTATTTTGCATAACTAGGTTCAATATTTTTTTCGTTCACATTAAGAACGATCGATTGTTAAGGTATCCGACTGTGTTCGGAGACATTTTTTTGAAAAATAACTTATATATATTTTTAATGTTATTTTTCAACTGCATATGTTTCAAAGCTATTAAACTATTGTAAAATTAGGCTTCGAAATAATATTTTTTTTTTAAAAACTGAGAAATTTGAAGAAAAATGAGTAAAATATTTGTCTCACGCTAACAGCCATTGACAAAATCATATTCTAAATATACATAAATCCTTGTAGGAGTACATTTTTATGACAGTTATCTGTGTTATGCTCTAAAATCTTTCTTGTACTTTCTAAATAGTTTTGAGATATAGCTGAACATAGTTACTAAACTGGTAATTTTTCATGAAAAAGATGAAATGAGAGCATATTACATTTTTAATGCGTTGTCTAGGAGGAAAAAAATGTTGTTTCCATATGGGATGAAAGTCATTTTATTCTTCTGTGAGAGTCTTCTATTAGCACCTCAGTTATACTTATAATTTTTTGGCGACCAAATTTCATATTTACAAAAAGTTAATATCTTTTGTCTATCTAACATAAACGAATTTTAAGAATTTTTTTATTGAGACAAATACTGATGTAATAGACTTCTTTTTGATTCAACAACATTAAGAATTTCAAACGATATTTTAGATACTGCTTTCAGATTTATTAAAAATTCCGTCTTCGGCTCTCACAAGAAATCAAATTTATAAAAATAAGATCGGAAGTTGTTTACGTGTATCTTTTACTGCAATCGGCTTGAGTGTTTTGCTTTGATCAGTTATGATTAGATTTAAATTTAAAATTTTTCTCGCTATGTTTTAGCTAGGCTGTAACGAAACTGTCGTGGTAAATTTATTTTGATTCCATAATTTTTTTTCACATCACAGTGCATACATTCCAGCTAGTATCGCAAATCAAAATAAGGATACTGTCTTCACAAACAAATTTTATTGATGCTTCCGTGCACGTACGGAAATATTTCTTCTTCCTTTCTGCTTTGAAAATGCCTTCTGATTTGTAAAACTTTTTACGGAGAGTTTAATACTAATAAAAATCTTATTTTCTACATATTTTATTGATTACATTTGTTTCTCTTTTTTATAAAAAATTGCTTTAGCATTTCAATCTTCTTTTATTTCGTGCTTCTTCAATTTGTTTTTGTGTTTACAATTAATGTGAGATAGCGAACGCAATATTGGTAACTCGAATTTTCGTACTTTAAAATCTGCTTTTTGTACTTTTAAAGTTGGTTTCAACATTTCTTTTTTCCTCGTTCACGAAGAATAAAAGTAAGTATTGAAAAAGTGTAAAAATTCACTGTCAAGATTTTGACCAATAACCCAATTTTAGACAAGAAACAAAAATACTGTTTTTGGAAGAAACTTTCTGTAAATTTGTCTATTTTTATGCTATTCATAATTTTAAAACATAATGAGATGAAAGCATAAATGCTGGTTTGTGTACTCTGTATATCAAAATTATAGATTTCTCTCGAGTTTTCGTAAAATCTTTCCAGCGGGCACGCGTATGCAGGAGATATTTAAACCGTATGTGTATTACATATTTATATCGTCTTGTTTTCCAAATAATAAATGCAACATTTATTTATGGAATCTGTATTTATCAGCCCCATACTGAAAAAATATTATATAAATAAACAGTTATAATCAATAAAATTTAACAAAGATATTAACTATAAATTTATTAGTTAAAAATTAATTAAAACTCTTTGTATTATATAGAATGGCGCATATTGCAGCTATTTCTAATATAATACAGAAACGAATAATAGAAATATAAATTAAAAGGTAAAAGAATTATAAATAAGAAACAGAAGATTTAAACAAAAAACTATAACAATACACCTTTTTGCGTGCTCAACTCAACAGCATCAAGTGATTGCATCAACAAAAAATTACAACGATTAATATTTAAAACGCATAAAATAGAATTTAGAATGTAAAAGAAATTACTCTATTTTATGTATTTTAAATATTAATGGTTGTAATTTTTTGTTGATTCTGTTACTTGATGCTGTTACGTTGAGCACGCAGAAAGGTGTATTGTTATCATTTTTTGTTTAAATTTTCTGTGTCTTATTTATAATTTTTTTACCTTTTAATTTATATTTCTATTATTTATATAAATAAAAATTGCATTTAAACTTATAACAGAACGATATAACTATACGCTGGTGGAGGGTTAAAGGAAAATATGTTTGTCTGCCCGTCCCTGAGAATGCAAAGCGATAATCCAGGAACACAACGATCTAGATAGATGAAAAAAAATCCGGAATGAGATTTTGTCAACAGAATTGTTTATCTGCATCAGATTTTCAACATAATCATTGAAAGAATAGATGTTCAAAATGCATTCTCCATTATGCTACGAAATTAAACATGGAACCCTCCGTATCGCTTACGTATACGAGAAAGTTGAGGAAAGAACACCCCAGCTGCCCTGATATTTGAATTTAATGTAATTTCCCATTTAATACATGTGGTATCCCGCCAGGAGGCGCTCGTCCACTTTCTCTCCACCAGATGACGTCACGTCACATGATCTTGCTCTGGTTAGCGACAGACATTGTTGTGCGATGGCGAGTGACGGAACACAACGCCTAAACTGCCTACGATGATTTAACGACTTGATGTACAGGGCAGTAGCCGCCCTCCTAATTCGTCCACTTATATTTTCTTTCTATTTACATGTCTGTGCCGTCTTAACTGTTAGTGTCGTCATCATTAAATTTATAAAATCGAAAAACGTGCCTCTCTTCTGACTTCGTATCACCACACACGAGACCTATGCTCCCATACTACACACATAAGATTACGCTCGCGCTGACTTTACTTATTCTTATAATTGTTATAAAATTTCTTTCTTTCTTTGCAATGAAACTTAACGTATACGATTGTGTTTCCAGTCATAGCACTTATTCTTGTAATTACAATTTAAAACATATGAGTTTACTCCCACTGGTTTTAATAGTTTTTGTAATTGGAAATTAAAGCATAT
>BGPR01033014.1:0-17202 GCA_013235015.1 Araneus ventricosus | reverse complement strand
TTATTATAAATTATTAAATATATAATTATATATATATACATATGTATGTGTAATAATCTCACTTAATTTTACTTTAAATTCTAATATTATATATTTAAAAATCTTAGTACAATATTAATGTATTCTAAAGTCACTTTTCTTATACTCCAGTTTCGTTTTATTTCCCACGCTAGGGGTATGTTAAATCTCGCGTTTTGGCATATTTATTACTAAAAGAATATTTTAAACGCTTCCACGCGCCAGCTTAAATCGCGAAATCAGCAACTTGTTGGCGCCATACTTTTTCCTAAAACACTTACGTAATTTAGTAAAAATAGCTAATATTCCCTTCACTTTGATGAAGTGTCTATATGTTAATCCCTTATCTAAGAGAATGAAGGGATTTTCCGTTCTCTTTTGACTTGAATCTTTCATACGAGATGTGCGCATATTCCGCCACTCTCCCATAATAAATAAAAACAGTTAATAACTCGGCTTGTTCCTTATTTGACGACTACAACAACGGAATCATTTTATGTATATATTTTATTATATATAATTATAATTTAAAATCAGTCTATTCCTAATCTAAAGATATTTCAAAGATATTATTAATTAATTTAAGTATTATACATAATCACTGGAAGTAACAAATATAAATTCAAATTTATGATTGAATGTTAAAAAATTCTTGAAATAACTATATGGTTCCAAAATTACAGAGTGCTACACATCAACAAAATGTTTTTAAGCAAACTTAAAATAAAATGCAAACTATCTACCAATTTTAATGTTTTTAAAGAACACCTGTTTCTGTTAAAGACTGACAACTGAAAAGTACAGAAATCCACTAGATTAAGAGCAAGTCAACAAGCGTTTCAGTTCGCTAGAATAATGGTTTCAGTAGTTTGATTATAAAAAATACAAAATTCTAATTTACAATTGATTTCAGACAAAGCGGTTAATAATTTTAAAACATTTTCTATTAATCAACCTCAATATTCTTTATTTATAGAATGGGACATTTTTTAAATTATAAAACAACAGGATGTAAAACTTCAAATAGGTTATTAGAAAAAATTACGAAGAGGAAAGGTTTCAGAAACTACCTTTCCTTTTTTTACTGCTAATTCCTTCAAAATATCTCTAGCTATATTTATAATTGCCGTATAAGTATAAGTTATAAAGTTTTAATAAACATAATTAAAAACATTATTTATTTAAGTTTAAGGTTAATTTATTCTACTAAAATTAGCTTTTCTTCAGTAAGCAAACTACTCATAATTTCTATATAATACACATCTTAAAAGACTTAATGGTACAATAGAAAGAAATATGCAATGGTATCAAATGCATGTTTAATAAAAATAAATAATGATCAGATTTAAATCAACATTTTCATCATTATTTTAATGATTGTGTAGAAAAGAGTTAAATCGTTTTATTTCAGACAATCAAAATTACTATAAGAGACAACAGTCTTCTCGGTGTTTAAAAAAAAAATGCGTGGAAATTCAACTCACAAACTGAATTCCCATTAATTATTATTATGTACACGACATTCAAATGAAAGTATATACTCTTATTTCGCATCTGAACATTTGAAAAATCTTATTTTATTTTATCGTGAACATCCGCTAGTAATTTATATTTGCAAAACTTTCTTAGAAATATTAAAACAAATCATGTTTCTGTAATGCAACAAAAACGTGTTTTTAATAATTTGTTAAAAACAATAATTAATTGATTTTAATTTTAATAAATTCGATTATATTCTTTGTAACACGCTGGTGCGGGGCCCTATTTGGAGCAATCGGTCCAATCGGCTTAAGGCCGGCCCCGACTTTCAACTTAACAAAAATTAAATAAGGTGGCGAATTTAAAGTTTGTTGATATAATCAAATTAAGACAATTAATAAGATAGACGAGTCGGTTGGTAGTCAAATGCGATTAGTGTTTAATATTACAAAAGCAACGTAAAAATAAAGAAATGACAATTTTAGCTTACCTCTCAAAAAAATTTTTTTCTTTCTTTTTCAACATACGCTACGTATGTCCTTACTTTCTTCCTACTAAAAGCAGAAATAACACTTTTCTCACCAATTATTTTCCATGAAAGACAGACCAATAAGACCTTTTACTCTTCTAAACGCAAACGCATGAAGAAAAGCGCGAGTCATAAATGTCATTTGGTGTCTTGTGATTAGGGTGGGCACAATTTCAACCACCCGCCCTAATCACAGTTTTAGGTAAGAAAACCTTTTCCTACAGGCGAGTTCCTTTGCTTGTGATATTTATGACAGTAAAATTAAACTACAAAAAAAGAAAGAAAAAACTACCTTATAGCCATCTCTCACAAGAACCGCAGTCTATCTGCACAAAGGGAGGCAATTCTTTCCGTCTCTCCGTGGGCTTCCGAAACCAGCAAAATATCTTAATGAGTTTTGCGACTCGAATTTTCACAGAAGAGATACCCTGTTTCAATGCCCCGAAGGTTTGCTGGTGAAACATCTGTAAATGATCGGAAGTTCAAAGGAAGTGGACAGAACGCCGTTCCTACCAGGGCCCTGGTTCCTACGGGCGGATATTCGACCACCCGCTGTTTGACTGGTCGAATTACGACGGCAGTAAATCCCTAAAAACGGGTGTCGAACTCCAAAACATGGACCTTGGGGGAAAGGGCTATTTTGTTTATGTGTTTGAGAGAAGGAGTTCTTCTTTGCTTCTCTGCCACACTTTCTGGGGGGCCCAAATTGTCTTCTGTTTAAGGGGCCCACTTGCCATCGGGCAAGCTGGCAACCTAGCCAGTCCGCCACTGGCTTACGGATTGTTAGTTAGTTATATATTAAACTTCAGAGCTCCAGAAACTAATAAGATGCGTATTGTGCTTTGCATGTGGCATTTGCAGATTTAATTCCTTAAAATACTACGCAATTACTTTGATTAGCAACCAAAACAAGTAATACCGAACTCAGTAAAATCCTGTCTAAATTGTTTGAATAAAAAGCTGTATCATATTCGTTTTGAGGATAAAGTGTGCGTGTAACACATATTCCTTAGAGGAGCAACGAAGCGCTAAATGTTAACATTCTCTTTTGAAAGAAGACGAGGGCTATTTTAGGGTCGGACCTCATAATTTTAAAACGCAGTCAGATGAATCTTTGCGTTTCAGACCTCCCCGAGTCCAAAAAACACAATTTTGGAATTTTGTCTGTCTGTGGACAAGATGACTCAAAAACGGTTTGAGCTAGACGGATGAAATGATATGTGGCCTTTACAACAAATTTATAGATATCTATCAAATTTTGAACAAATCCGTCCACGGGAAGTCTGTGTTCATGTGAATTCGATACTAAAAAATTTAAAAAGCTAGTTGTATAAAATCTGATACACAATTTTATTAATAAAATTGTAGATCTGTATCAAATTTAGGGCCAAATCCGTCAACGCGCCGCCTGTCTGTCGGTCTGTATATTCACATGCATGTGAACAAGATAACCCTTCAACGCAATGACTGAGATAAATAAAAATTGGCATCTGATCATCAAACTCTAACTGTAGATCTGTATCAAATTCTGGCTTCAATGAGATGAAAAAAGGGCGTTCAAATTGCATATTTGGTTTTCTTCATCATAATATGACGCAAAAAGCACGCCATATTGTGTACTGGATCCCGCCTGGCGCATTTTATTTTCGCTTGATAGCTGCCTTTTTGTCTTGCCTCGCTATCCGAGGGCAATATAAATCTGAGTACTCAAGGCGTTCCGGGCTTTGCCGCAGTTCCGCAATTTTTATGCGGTGTTCGGGAATGACACCTTTAAAGTTCACTATGTGTTTTGTTTTGAAAATTACTAAATTTATTTCAAAAATGAGTATTAAATATATAGCTGATCATAAATATGTAAAGATTCTCATTTTCAAGAAATTTGCGGTTTCTCAGTGAAACTAATGAACGGTAAAGGACTATTTTTCCTCCGAATAAGTTATCATCGAAATGCAATTTAAATTATGTATTTAATTTATAAGTATACGTGAGTATTCAACCTTCACAAAATTCAATATTACTTTGGAAGATTCAATTTTAAAAAATAGTAATTTGTGCAAGAACCCTCATCATTTTGTTTCTCTTAGAGATCAAAAGCAATTTAGCTCTTGCAATGCCGATATCCTTGTGAATACTAACAGTATTGAACTGGAGGTTTTGTATAAGTTGGCCTACATATCGGGCACTTAAGTTATGAATGAAAAATTAGGCTACGTTTCGCCCATGCGCAGTAAAAAAGATGCTCAATGTCTGGTTTCACTTCTAAACCAATGAACGCGAAAGAGTTAAGAGGTATATGAGAAAGTATAGGGGATACCACTCTTGCTGTATTTTTCTGAATGAAATATTTGCATTCCAGTTTTGTGGTGATGATATTCTTAAGAGAATGTTTGATTACACGAAGGTTTATATTTCGATATTTTGATTAAAATGGTCTGAGCAGAGAGCAATAGGGAAAAATGTGTTCGTTTCCATGATATCATTTTCATTTTTCCCCAAAAATATATTGATTTCTATTTAATTTTATGAATGCTCCATTAATTACGTGCTTTGTCCTTTGCGTTTCTATGGACTAGAAAACATCTGTTCTATTGTCAAAAGTTAAAGAATAAATCGCTAATTGCTGACTGATTCACAGAAAAATGGATAGTACAAAAAGCTTTTACCGTCTAACAGATTGCACTATTATTCGAAATGTGTGTGCCATATCAAAGTATACGTGTAACAGAACAGCAGTTTTTCAATTAAAAAATAGATATGTAATGAATATACTCAATTTCGAGCACTTTTAAAAGTTTGTAGTTTCTAAAGGAAGTAAATGTATTTATATATATATATATATATATATATATATATATATATATATATATATATATATATATATATATATATTTCTGTCCTGTTTTAGTGATGTACCTCATTATTATAACTAGCAGCCTTTGGCCCTCAGCTTTCTTGTCAAGCATTTTAGTTGTATTTCAAATCATATGAATTTCTTTGAGAGAGGTATTTAAACTTTCTTACACACATATTATGATAGACAATTAAACCTTACTATTTTAGGAGCCTTGCCCCTGTTCTGTTCATTGTGCTTTATGCACTTGAACTACGTACTTTTCTGTTCCTTGAGCTGCGTATTTTATAACCTCAAAATTTCACTGTCCAGAACCTGAATTGTTATCACACCCGCATAAGATTTGAACTATGATGCAAAATTATAGAAATTTTGGATGGCGGTGGATTCAAATTTGAAGATAAAAAAAATAACGAATAATAAACATAAATAATCCCCCATAGCGCAAAATAAATGATAATAATGAAATTAAAAATTCATTGCGACATTGCCAAATAATATCTCTGCTAATAATAAAGGAGAACTTGTGTATGTTGGCTCTCTACGGGCAGACATCTAGACCTTCAGCTACGAAATTCGGCAAATATAAACTTTAGAAGGTGAGATGTGAACTTCGGAGGTCTTTTTTCCAAATTTTAATTAATTAAAAATTGAGAGAAATTTTGGCGTGTTTCTTTAATAACTTCCGGAAATATATTAGCACGAAAATGATTTTTGCACCATCTGAAATTCAATAATTTTTCTTTACGATGATTTCAATTAAAATGAAGCGCAACTTTTTCTCTAATATTGATAAATTTTTACAAAATATTTTTAGACCTAATGTACAACTGTACTCTTCATTGTTGCAATGAAATTCAACCTGTTTTCATTGTTTGAACAAATATTTAATCGCGTGTTTCTCTTCTATTGTTGAAAGCTGAGGTATTATACCAATGGATTTTACTTTTTTTTATTTCATCATTTTTTTGTCAAATCTGCAAATGAAGTCCTCTAAGATATCAATGAAAATGTCCTCTATATATCCAATCAGCTGAAAAAACCGTAGTTGCTATGTTTTAATTCTTTTCATCACCATGTTTTAATTCAGCTAACATGTTGCAGGACGTAAAATGTGTCGATCCATTTTAATGTTCAAATCAACTGCATATTTTGCATGGGAATAAGGAAGTGAAGTTGACGATGTCAACGTGCAATAAGGCGTTACTTGACACTGTCAGTTACTCCCTTGAGGGACGCTCATGTAGACAACAAAAAGAACGGGTGCAAGGCTACTGAAAAAATGGGGGTTAAATATCTATAACAATTTGAAGTTTGAAATTACAATATTCAGGGAAGCATGAATATCAAATTATGCATAAGAGATCCAATTGAATTTATAATCTCGGCGAACAAGCTGGTCGCCAAAGGCGGCTAATAACCAGAAAAACTGGATCCATAGCTGCCCTGCCATAGCGTCCGGGTCATCTCAATGACAGCCGCTGCAATAGCTCGAGTACCGAGGCCGGAGTCCTAATAGCCATCATCGGCCACGGCCCGACCCCTCCCGAAGGAGATGCGTACTATACCCAGAGCCCCTCCATTATTATACCCCCAGGGGAAGCGAGTGTCCGCTCTTTTATCCGGCGGCTACTTGTTGTCTGTTTGTGTTGCTAATATGTACAAGAGCAATTGTTCTTGTTACCTGCGCTAAGTGTTTTTCCCGCACATTTGTGAATAAACCTTAATTCTCCATTATCCTGCGTGTTCGACTGTTTACACCATACACACACAGAACGATTTTTGTAACAATATCTTCCCGAATATTTGTGCTATGTTTTCGAAAATGAATGTAAATATTATGCACATCAAACATAACCATTGATGAAAGTTTCATCTCGTTATCAACTTTCTTTGAAACGGGATGAGTCGAGATTTTTTTTTGTCTTCATCACTTACTGGTCGGTCCCCAAAATACTCTCGTAATCGAATCTTCACTGTAAAATGTGAGTTCAAGCCTAATCCTTACATGTTCGAAATTCTAAGAAACTCCAGGTAGATTTTCGGGAGATACTCGAAAAAATATGCAAATTTTAAAGCGTCAACATTATATTGGCAACCCGCTGTATATCTGCCTGTATCTTCAGCTATCTCAAGAACATTTAAATGATGAATTTCTTGAATAAAAGCCTCGACTTGAAGATCGGCGGATGACTTGGGAGGGTATCCAGTTTTTGGATTGTTTTGGTGGATGTTTTGCCCAAACCGAAACGTCGGTCATTTTCTGCATTGGGACCGATTGAATCGATCCTCTCAATCTTGTTTCAATGTTTCCGTAAAGTTATTTGCCAATTTTATGCAAAATCTCCTCTTCCATTTTCCGAAATTTTCAAACACTCAGTATAGTGGTTCTCTTTACCGCACATTAAACAGTAACAAAATATTGTGGCCTTCACTAAAAAAGTGCAGAAGCAAGCTCCCAGTTATTATTACACAGCGGCATTAAAATCGGGATGCTAGATAGGCGTTTGGTTTCTTTGTGGATGGACCATGTACTTTCCATTTTCTGCTAAATTATGGGTAAGAAAAGGAGTTAGAATTCGAATGAAATTCTTAGTAGATTTTATAGCCTCCTGTAGCGTACGCAAGGGACGCTTGGTAATTATTGAATATGCTCAACTATAATAATATAGAGTGAATGTTTATATTTACATTCTATATACAAGATAACAAGAGACATTTCTCCAGTATGTGCTCGTTAGATTTATTTTGTAAATTACGAACAAGACGTCTGCAGGCTGAGTGCCTGCTAGTCACAGTTTCTGCCCGCATTCTTCTGAAGTCCCAAGTACAATTGACAATTACAGTCAAGCGCGACATTCATCGCTATTCCATGATTTGTGGAACACGGGGAGGCAAAACATTTTGTCAATGTGAAATCCCAATGAAAATTGGCGCAGATAGACAGCGCTGTCGGAATACAAACGAATTTGATATCCATTGGAATGGAAGGCCATAAAAGTGAAATGTGATTCTTCGAAGAGGGTGATAAATCAGCCGTGCGTGGGGGGAGCATTGGGGGGGGGAGTGAGTGGGAGTTGCGGTTAGACTGGATAAATCAGGCGGGGAGGGGAGGATGCTACGCGGAAATCCCCCGTGTGGGGGAGGGGGAGAGGGTGTAAGTTAGTCTGACGAAAGGGGGAGTAGAGGGGATCGAAGCGGTGGTAGTACGCTTTGGAACTTCCGTAAATGACTTTCCTGAATCTATCGATTGAAATGAGTGGAATACAAACCAATTGTTGGTATAAATGGAGTAGAACAGCGTGGTCGTAAAGAGAGCTTTAGGAAAATATCTGCAATAATCCCAGAATTCCCTCGCACGCTTTCATGGTGCGTCACTAACCATATCCGGTCATTTGACCACAAGTGTCCATCTGAACCGCATCTGTAAAACATCTGAAAATGCAATTCGCATACCTTCCAACAGCGAGAGATCGTTGAACGACCACACTACAAAGTTCTGCCAGTTAAAGAAGGTTTAATATAGTTTAGCTATCTTAACTGTCCCGTTTTGAAACAACATGAGAGCTATTTGGGACGAACCACGTAATTCTGAACCGCGGTCATTTGACGAGGAAGTCATATGAGCTGGCACCCCCTCTCCAAACTTCCGCACCATGCCAAAGAGAGGACGTTTGGCCACTACGTATGACTTAACGTGCAACAGGCCCCATACACTGCCTGTTCTTCAGTGGAATCGATTGTTGAACCTGGATCCCTCCGGTATCGAATACGAGACCTTACCACTAGGCCACAACGGCCCTTAAATAAGAAAATCTTTGAGAAATTTAGCATTCATTTGAAGGGGCGCACACATTTTTAAATACATTAATACTGGTTACTAACCAGTGGCGTCTCGTCAGCTAAGAAACAAGCAGTGCTGCAAAAGTTGTATACACCTGACTTGTAGGAAATTTTGTGCTGTTTATTTTGGTATATAATGATGATATACTAAAAATAGATAGTTTCTGAGTTATAAGCAAAAACTGGAAAAAAATTATCATGTTTTTTGGCCATAACTAACATTCCAACAAAAAAAAAATTGTGGCAAACCTCAGATTCGTAATCAGCACCCCAAAAAACATTAAGGAGCAAAAAAACTACAGCTCCTGTAGAATTTGATTAAAAAAACTACTTAATGACTGAACTGCTGAGAGAAAACGATAAGAAAAAAAAAGCCCAAATGAGGAAGGCAAAGGTGCAAGTTACGCCAAACGAGAGCTATGAAAATCGCAGCTCGAGTGCTACTAAATTCAAATGGAGAAGGGTTGCTTTATTTCGTCCGACTGAGGGCTCAGCGTAGCTCAGTGCGCGAATTTTGATACTTTAGAGGTCCTGTCTCTCTCTCTTAATTCTTGATTAATTTTCCGTCTTCCTTTTGCGTTTTCTTAAATTATTATTATCTTATCATTTTCGTTGATCATTGAACTGTCAAAGTGAAAAAGTAAGCCAATTAGAATAAAATCGAAAATATAAGCTTTTAAAATGGTTTCAGGAGGGACTGCAGCTCTAATGGACGTGCCGCCACTGGGCATAACACTCAAGATGTGTGTACCAATGCTGGGTACACACATCTTTACTTTTGTCATAATTCTCAAATAATAGCTTTGGTACATTTTGTTTCTCAATGAAATGAAGACAAAAAGTGGTAGTAAATGCCATAAATGAAGATGTAGGGAAATAGCAAAATACTATTTTCACACTCATTAGACGCTCCTTGGAACTACTTATGGGAGAACGAGGCATTTTTCTCGTTCACAACTTTATAAAGCATTACTCATTTGGCACTTTAACCTCATAAAGGGAGTAAGAGTTATTTTCCCTTAACATTGTTTACTGCTTTCAGTCTTCAAATATTTGCATCTGTTTTTTATGACCATGATATTTTTCAGAAAATGTTTGATCACTCAAATGTCTGCCTTTCTATATTTTTAATTAAATTCGTCTACAGAGAAAACAATAGAGAAAAATCTGTTAGTTGAAGAGGAATAATAATTTCATTTTTTCATTCAAAATGCTTTTATTTCCAAATAATTTTATGAATCCTAGTTAATTAAGTGCGCCTTCCTCTGCGTTTGTATAAGGCAAAAATCATTTACCGTATTGTCGAAAATCAATGAATAGATCGTTAATTACTGATTAATAAAAAAATGCGGTATTAAAAGTTTTCATTGATAAACAGATTGCGCTATTGTTCAAAACATGTGCGCCATGTCAGTAAATGGGTAACGGAACAGCAATGTTTTAATGAAAAAGTAGATACGGTATAAAATCTATTCAATTCCGAGTATTTTTAATACTTCTGCATTCCAAGAGAACGTAAGTGCAATTTTATATTCTTTTCCTGTCCTACTTTATTAATGTGCATCATCATTATAGTCAGTCGCCTTTGAAGATCAGCTTGTTCGCCATGCATTTTGATTGTTCTTTATATCAAATTAATTGTTTTGAATGAGATGAATTTCTGTCAGAGAGGTTATTAAACTTTCATATTGTGATGGATAAATAAGTTTAGTTACATTAAAGTCCCGTTTCAAAGCAACACGAGAGCTATTTTGGGACGGACTTTGTTGAATTTGTATCGATGTCCGTTGACGAGAATGACGCCTGAGCTGGCCCCTCCTCTCAAAACTTCCACACCACTCAAGCGGGAGTGCGTTTGGCCCTCTACGGATGATACTAATAAACAAGTTCGTCGAGTTCGAATGAGTTCTTTCTTTAAGAACAAAAAGTGTTGAATTCTGTGTTCTTTGAGTTTTTGTAATCCTTATTATCTAAATCGGTTTAATAAAAGACCTTAAAACGGCAAAATTCCAAATGAAATGATTGTAATTAGCTAAATAATTTGGTTAAAAATTGACCGCCAGTGATTATCTAAATCGTATGGTTAAAAATTTAACCGCCAAACAAGCCTTAGAAGTCGCCAAGAAAGTGAGAACAAACAATTATGACAGCCTTTTCACAAAATTAGGCTCTAAGAAAACATTAGGTTTAGGTAAAAAATAGGTAATATGTTAGGCAAAAATTAGGTTTTAAGAAAACATTTAGAACTAGAGTAATATAAACATAAAATTTAATATTTTTCAAAGTATTCTTAAGCCATAACATTAGAAAACTTTACTTTAAACAGTAATTAACATCTTCAAACAGAGTGTTAAAATTTTGAAGATTCCTATTGACTTAGCTTTAGTTTAGTTTAGTTATATTAACGTCCCGTTTTGAAGCAACACGAGGGCGATTTTGGGACGGACCTGTTAATTTTGAACCCTATTGACTTAGCATTACTACCGCAAGTCGGTGGTTATGGCGGAAGTCCTACTTTAATGCAAATAAACAAAACAGAAAACTCATCCATATTATCAAGGAGAATATACAAGTGTACAAAATTTGAAAACTCCATCAGAAAGTGAAAAAAAAAAACAGATCTAAAATTCCATTTTCGCAATATGAAACAAATAAAGTGAAATAAAAATGTGTGAAAAAGGGCTATTCGATGCCCACATACTGTCTTAACAGCAATTCTGAACATACGATTATGTGGGCCGATGGAGCACTCACTGGTTTGCCTCCAAACAAGCAAAGTTTTATACGGACGGTATCCAAACCTTACCTGACAGTGGGGAAAGTTATTTTGAGTAAAGCATCGCTTTTGCTTTTCTCTCCCATTTCTCGCGTTTTCTTTCCATCCAAAATCCGCGATTTAACCGGTGCACCTTGTATATACTTTTACATCAGATTTAACTTTGAAAAATGTAAAATTATTTGACTATCCGACGGTTGTTGAAAAGAACAAAAACTAAGCTTGCATATTTTTGCAACATATGCTAGGAAACAAAGGAGCAAGAAGAACTGATACAGTGCATACATGTGTGCTGGTAGGAATTTGAGAACCAAAAAATATTTTTAATTTAATTGCCCTTAAAAAATTGGTGGCCCATTTGGGAAACCAATGGTCCAATCTGAGCAACCAGTTTCTTTAGTTGGACCGATTACACATTTTTTAAACTTTTTTCCTATTTTAACATTTTTTCATAAGAATTTAATTACATTATTTTGAAGATAAATAAACTAAAAAAATTCTACTACTTAATTTTTTGTTAAAATTAATTCTTTAACATTGTACAGTACATGATGTCATGGTGAAAGTGGTCCAAATCCGAAGGGACTTATTTGAAGACTCACATACGTAGTTTTGAAAGTTATTTAACTTTACATAATTGATTACATAAGCTTTACACTTGGAAATACTTTAAAATAAGTTTGTTGCACATGAAACTGTTCTGATCTTTACACATATTTTTCCAGTCTTTCAGCCGTGATCTTACTTCAACTATTCAACTTCTACGCTTTTCTGAATATTGGTTTAACCAGAAAAATGGATTGCCGCAGTCTTTTTGGAGTTCTATCAATTTTTATTTTCATGGGTAGCTATGCTCTAGAATACAGTCCCCATTCAGATAAATTCATTGCAGAAGTATATAGTCTTCCTTCGTTGATTGATATGAATACTGCTCATGGAAATGTAGGTGGAATGGTCCAAAGATGTCCAGAGGGGCAAAGGTACGATACTTACCTCAAAGAATGCCGATTTCTGCATTGTGTCGTTCCAGGTTACGAAATGCGGAATGGACAGTGTAGGCTATCAACCTGTCCGCGCGGGCAGATATATGACCAATCCTTCAGGAAGTGCGTTTGTGCCAATCCAAATTACGAAATTGTGGATGGACTATGTATACCACCGGTCCAAAGATGTCCAGAGGGACAAAGGTACGATCGTTACCTCAAAGAATGCCGATTGCTGCATTGTCTCGTTCCAGGTTACGAAATGCGGAATGGACAGTGTAGGCCATCAACCTGTCCGCGCGGACAGATATATGACCAAACCTTCAGGAAGTGCGTTTGTGCCAATCCAAATTACGAAATTGTGGATGGACAGTGTAGGTCATCAACCTGTCCGCGCGGGCAAATATATCACCAAATTTTCAGGAAGTGCGTTTGTGCCTATCCATGTTACGAAATTCTGAATGGACATTTTAGGTCATTAACTTTTCCGCTTGGCAAAATTTATACATGACCAATCCATCAGAAAGTGTGTTTGAGCCAATCCAAGTTACGAAGTTGTGAATGGATGGTATATAAAAGAATTAAAATTATTAAACTCTTTAGAAAATTAGGACCAACAAATTTAATTACTTTTGGTTAATGTGCTTTCATAAATGCTTATTTACTTTTGTCATATTGTGAACTTAGTCATTTTTGCTTGCTGAATTTCTAGATAAATCTTTATTTAGTAGTTCATGTTTTTGTGTTACTTTGATATAATAAAGAATTACACACATATTAACACGTTTCTCTAATTAACTAAAAACTAATCTAATTTTTATATTTTTATGTACTGCTCGATGACTTGACGTGATATATCATCATGTTCGTAACATCGTGACCCACCGGTGGTTGAACTATAAACTGAAATAATTGTTAAGTGTATGATTTTGTGATATCGTTTTTCGATAAAGTGTCATATCTTTTAATTTTTTTAAAAAAAGAATAAATTAAATAAAATTTTTTCACTCAATTATAGGGATTGAAATAAAAGGATTTGCCACTGAAAAATTTGACTATTTAAAAACACATGTAAAATTTAGCCTGTTATTCAAGAAATACTTTAAACTTTTAAAGTTTATACTCAACTTTTGGAACTGATTGTAGTTTATCTTTTTTCCAACTCTAATCCTACCTCAGCTACTTAATATGTATTTCTTGCCTGGATATTGGTTTGACCAAAAAAAAAAGAATTACCACAGCATTATTGGAGTTTTATTAGTTGTTATCTTCATGGGTAGCTATGCTCAAGAAGACAGTTATGATTCAAATGACTTAGTTGCAGATGAATCTAATTTCAGTTTCGTTCTTTTAGTTGATGTCAATACTAAAGATGGAGATCTAGTCTGTGTGGTCCAAAGATGTCCGGCAGGCAGATATATAGTCCTTGCTTCAAGAAGTGCCACGTGCTGAGATTATGCCCCCTCCAGCTAATGATTTTTTAAAAGTTACACTCCCCTATATTGAATATTTTTATACTATATATAACAAATAAATCTGGTTTCTAGGCAGTGTTTGTTAGAATTGTTATGTATTAACGAGGTTGTGTACTTTAATGTTGCAGTGTATTCAGGATGAATTATCAGACTTTTTATAAAAAAAAAACACTTTTATTTTAATATAAATTTTCACCATAATACCGTTCATTCGTTGGACTCGCAACATCAGTTGTTACATTTTGGTCTCTCTCTCTCTAACAACTCATTTTAAATCTTATAATATCTAACATCTTTTTCGTGCGTTGCTAGGCAACGCTCGTAAGACAAATATTGTATTGCCACACTACATTTTAAAGAGAAAACTTTAGAAATAACAAAATATTTTGTAACGAATATCACAACCTCTCCCCCCTCCAAAAAACTTTAATTGAAAATCTTTTTAATTAAAGTTGATTAAAATTTCTCTTTGTGGCAATTATTCATATATCTTCAAGACAATTTAAAAGAGAACAATATTTGTCTTTTAACAAAACATTTCATATGGATAATATATAAGTAATACAGTAAAACATCAAATATACAACAAATAAGAAAAAAAGTATAAACAAAGTATATGAATTTCAAAACAGATAAGAAAAAGTCGCTAATCAGGCCAAGGTGTGCGACTTAATGCATCGACATTTTTATGATTTTTTCCACTTCGATGAACTACTGTGTAGTTATAAGGCTGTAATGCCAGTGCCCATCTCATAAGTCGTGGATTTAGACTCATATTATTTTTAAGCCAAACTAAGGGGTTATGGTCCGTCATGATGAGGAATTTTGTATGCCCGTCTAAATAACATTGCAGTTTCTTTACAGCAAATATTATCGCAGCGCATTCTCTTTCTGTAGTAGAATACTTTTTTTCAGTTTCTGAAAACTTTTTGCTAAGGTATAATACAGGATGTTCTTTGTCATTATCATCCTTTTGAGCTAAAATTACACCCATACCAGAGTTTGAAGCATTAGTTTGTAGTATAAACTCTTTATTGAAATCAGGTGCGTATAGTATAGGCTGTTGCGACAATTTATCCTTTAATTCTTTAAAGGCTCTTGTGCATTCTTCTGTCCAATTTATCTTTCCTTGCCTTAGCTTACCTTTCAAAGTTTCTGTTAAAGGTGCAACTATAGAAGAGAACATAGGAATATAATGATTATAGTATCCTGCTAATCCTAAAAATGCTCTCACTTGACTCTTTGTAGTCGGTACTGGAAAATCTAGGACTGCTTTTACTTTTACTTCATTAGGTGTTCTTATACCACGACCTACAATGTGTCCTAAGTACTTGACTCTATCTTGAGCAAATTTGCACTTTATCGGTTTAATGGTTAAACCAGCATCCTTTATTTTTGACATGATAGCATTCAGATGACTAAGATGTTCTTCCCACGAGTTTGAGTATATTGCGACATCATCTAAGTAAGGTACTGCAAAGTGATCGCATCCATGAAGAATGTCAGCCATCATTTTACTAAATGTAAATGGTGCATTTTTAAGGCCAAAAGGCATACGTAGCGGTCTAAATGTTCCAAAACTTGTTACAAAAGTGGCTATTCTTTGAGCGTTAGGTGTTAACGGTATTTGTCAGTATCCTTTTGTTAAATCTAAAACCGATATGTATTTTGCGGCTGCTACGGTTTCCACTCTTTGCTCAATATTTGGTAATGGGAAGAATTGTGTTTTCGTTATCTTATTCAACTTCCTATAATCAATGCAAGATCTAGGATCTTTTCCGGCTACTTCAACTAAAATCATGGGAGAGGTGTAATCCGAATCTCCTAATTCAATTATTTTATGTTTCAGCATTTTATCAATTTCTGTTTTCAGTATTTCAGTTTGTCTAGGTGAAATTCTGTAGGGTTTGCATTGAATCGGTGTATTTTCTATTAGTTGAATATCATGCATTACTAAGTGCGTTTTGCCAGGTTTATTAGAGAATATCTTTGAAAATTTCAACAGCAGGTCATGCAGTTCTTGAATTTGCTGTTCATTTAGTTTGTCATTTAAGGAACTGCTTTCTTTAATTTCATCAAAATCGAACAAGGTTGGTTCAGAGTCAATTGCTGGGAAGTTCTCATCCATATCTTCAATATCAGATTTATCTTCTGTAATCATTAAAGTAACCAATTCTGCTCGCTTATGATAAGGTTTTAACATGTTCACATGGTAAACTTGATTATGGTCTTGTTTTCCTTCAAAACTCACAACATAATTAGTTTCGGATAATTTCTTCTCAATCTTCCCAGGACCTTTCCATTCAACGGCCAATTTGTTGGGCTTACTCGTCGATACAACCAATACTAAATCTCCTTCAGAGAATTCTCTTTTGATAGCTTTTCTATCATACCACACTTTTCTTTTAGTTTGCATTTCCAGCATTTTATCCAAAGCCAGCTCTTTACATCTTTTTAACCGATTTATCAATTGAAAAACGTATTCAACAACATTATTTCCTTCATCTTCAGGATTCATCCACTGTTCATATAATAACGTTACAGGTGTTCTAAGATTGCGACCATAAAGTAATTCTGAAGGTGTAAATCCAGTGCTTTCGTGTCTAATAGTTCTTAGAGCAAATAGAGCTGCGGGAATTTGCCTTTCCCATTCGGGGGCCGCTTCAATGCATAAGACTTTCAAAATTCTTTTAATAGTTCGATGAAATCTTTCAACGGGATTGCTTTGAGGATGGTGTACGGAACTTCTAGTCACCTTTATTCCAAATTTTTCTGCAAATTCAATGGCTAGATTGCTCATAAATGAAGTTCCTTGATCAGTTTGCATTTCTTTCGGGAAACCCATCCTACTGAATATTTGTATCATGGCTTCAATTATTGACGTTGATCCAATATTAGGAACAGGTACAGCATCAGGATATTTTGAAGCTAAACAAATGGCTGTAATCAAATATCTATTGCCATTGGGAGTTGTCGGTAGAGGACCGCATGCGTCAAAATTTATTTTTGAAAATACTTCTGAAATTATGGGTACTAAAGTCAAAGCAGCTTTTGTTTTGTCATTAGATTTTCAGACTCTTTGACATGGATCACACGTTTTAACATATTCTTCGATTTCTTTATAACAATTAGGCCAATAAAAGTATCTTGCTAATCTATCTTTAGTTTTAACAATGCCTAAATGTCCGGAAGTACTATCATAGCCAGTGGCGGACTGGCTAGGTTGCCAGCTTGCCCGATGGCAAGTG